>SNVD02005952.1:0-23050 GCA_013180625.2 Boswellia sacra
ATTTTTCCTCACTTCCTCAAAATGCTGTGTTCAAAATTTATAAAGTACGGATGACTAGACTTCGGGCGTTGATGCTCCTAAATGTGCCTACGGATATCCGATGACTTATTGAAGCCAAGGTGAGATTGTTAGGTGAGCTTGACATTAATCTCGCAAAATACATGCCTGGTCTAGGAAAGAGCCACTACGCCAAGAGGCGAAGAGCGAAGAGGTTACAAGTATGTTATAAATGTGCTAGATGGAATTGTAACCAGACTTGTCGTTCATTAGGTTTTGCGTCCAGGAATAGAGAAGATTAACTTTCATTTATTAAGAATGGTTTGAGTAATGAGTCGCTGGATAATGTTTTGTTAACTCTCGAGTCACATTCTTGTGGACTTGTTTAGCGTGAATTGCTTAATCTATGGACACAATTTCTTGATGAATTGCAGTGTTATAGTCTAGGGAATCTGACTAAAAACGACCCTGTTTGCCAGTTTATAAGAAAAATGGATGGAAAGCAAATCCCCGACTCATAGAAGGCGTTTCAGCCGTTACTGGACGTAAAACCAGAGGAAGATGTGAGCCACAATCACAACTACTTGTATATGTGAATGTGTGTTGTTGTTGTCGAATTTTATTTCTTTCTTGTTTCGTTTGATCTGATTATCAATGTTGTTTTTTTGTTGTTGTTGTTTGTTGATTTTGTTTGTTCTAATTTCAAGTTTTCTTTTTGACAAACCATATGACTACCCCATGACATAAGCACACGTGGGAGACAAGTGTGGAGGTTTTGTCAACCTCCACTGAAAGTGTATCTCCATTTTTTATGCTTCACGTGGGAGACAATGTGTTTTGGGGTAGTGTTTGTTCAAAACCTCCGCGATGAAGCACTTAAATATGCATGTTTAATAAGAGTTTAGTTCATCATATGGCATTAATAGTGTCATTAAATTCCTCAACTTAAGCATATTTGTAGCATTTGCATCTTTGGAATTAATTTCTCTTAATTTTGGTTTTGTTACAGGTTCGGTAAAATGGGCATAACTCTCTTTTTATAGATCAGAATGGTGCAATTCTTAATGTTTTGGAAAGCTGATTTAATTTTCTACAAGATTGCATTTCACAAGCATCATCACATTCGGGCTCTTAGTAGACCAAAATTGGGCTTGAAGTGAACCCATCTACAGTCTCGGCCCAGTCTGACCAGGACTCAGTATTTGAACCGTATCTCTCAAAATACATATCCAAATTGTGCAAATCAATATGTTCTAGAAATCTGAGAGAAATATCTACAACTTTCATGAAGACGTGTGATTAAAATTCTCAACATTTCAATGTCAAAATTGATGGTCAATGTCGGTGCCTAATGATCCCAATTGTCAAAGATATTTACAACTAATATTTGACAATTATGCCCTTGTAATTTGACAAGTTTGCCCCTGGATGTATCTATAAATAGAGGTGCCTTGTGACCCATTAGGGCATCTTGGCTTTGGCTGGAACATTTTGGCTTTGGCTAGGATCTTGTATTGTGTTTTGTGTGTTTATGTTATTAATGAAATTCCTTTTTCTTACATTTTATTTCTTTCTATTATAATGTTCTTCTAATTTCTCTTTTGCTAAGGTGAAATAGTGAAACCCTTGATATGAGAATAAGGATTCTCTAACCCTTAATATGTGCTTAATAATCTTAATCTTATAATGTTTATTCAATATGATTTATATTTAATTTCTTAATCAATCTTGACACCACTCGTAAAGTGGGGGTCTTGATCCATTGTCGACAATCCTTGGCACATCAAATGCTTGGATCCTTTCTAGATGATGTATGGTTCTTCCTTACCGACACGAATCTAGTTAGAACCTTGATTTGTTGTAGACATATGGTGATTGGCACATTGGATGCTTGAACCCATTTACAAGAAGTGGTATAAATATTGGTAATGAAACAAATATAATTCATATAACTAAAATAGGTTAATTATCCTTATTTGAAATATCAAGGGCGAATCCCCTAACCTTAGCCCTTATTGTTATTGTGTTAATTCCTCTTGTATTTTAATTATTCTATTGTTTATGAACTTTTTATTTTATTTACTATGGTAGGTTCTACCACCTTATGAAATTGCTCTTTAATTTACTATGGTTGGTTATACCACCTATTTCCATGGATGGTTTTACCCCTCTTGCTTTTTGTTTTATATTTGATTGGTCGGTAATACCGCCTACCATCTAACATATTTATTGATATTATCTTGTCATTTCTTTGAATTATTCATATCATATTTGCTTATCTTATAATTTGTAACGCTAAAATCCCCTTCCTCGTGGATCGACCTCGGTCTCACTGGGATTATTACTTCGACACTCCTATACTTGGGAGACAATCCTATTTTCGGATGTGTCATCCGCCGAAAGTGTATGTCCATTTTCCATGCTTCACGTGGGAGACAAGTGTGTAGGTTTTGTCAAACCCCGCCGAAAGCATATCTCATTTTTTTCAAATCTTGGGGCGATAAATATGCATCGAGTAACCTCCACCGAAATTATGTCCCCATGTGTCAAAATTGAGAGTTTTACGTGCGTATATATCCATTCTCCATATTTTCAAATGTCATTATTATAACCTGTCTTGCACTTGAAAAGCATATTACCTAACGTGTATCATTGTCTTACACAAGGTTAGAGCACTTGTAGAAATGGAGAAAACACCAATTCGGCGATTCCAAAATATATGCGTATTTTATGGATCTCAATTTGGTAAAGATGGAGAGTTTACAACAGCAGCTCTTGATCTTGGTAGGACATTAGCTGCGAGGGGTATTCATTTGATTTATGGAGGGGGTAGTCTTGGGTTAATGGGGTGTGTGTCGGCAGCTGCATCCTTGGGAGGAAGTAAAGTTCTCGGCATTATCCCTAAACCATTAGCTGTGCGAGATATCATAGGCAACACAGTGGGGGAAGAGTTACAGGTCTCTAGCATGCATGAGCGTATTGCACATATGGTCATTAAATCTGATGCATTTATAGCTTTGCCCGATGTTTATGGTACATTAGAGGAGATATTTCAAATCACCTCTTGGGCACAGCTAAACATCCATCGGAAAACCATTGGTTTGTTAAATGTCAATAATTTTTTTGATGGTTTGTTGTCTTTTCTTGATCAAGCAGTAGAAAAAAACTTCATCTCACAGTCAGCGAGGCAAATCCTGGTTACAGCTTCAACTGCAGGGAGTTAATTGACAAATTACAAGAATTCGTCTATTCACCTGATTCAACAATGGCTCGGATAGATTGGTTTGGAGAAGGCAATAAAAGGCGTAGACTGGATTTAACACTCCATCTGTAATCTCTATCTATCGGTTTGCTTCGTTTTTTGTTTACTTTCTTTTTAGTGTGTTTATTTGAGATTTTTCATGTCATTTCTTTTGAGCTTTTTTAGGTTATTTCTTTCGTCCCAGGTAATATTTTCTAATCTCGGTTATTAGAGTGGTGGCTTAAAAAGTTCAAGTTCTCTTGAAACACATTCTGGATCTCTTCAATCCATAATGGCTGAATAAGGAGGCTAACTTCTAAACTTTTTAGACCCATTCTAACTGACTTGTTTTTGTTTGCTGGCTTGTTGGACTTTGTTATTTTATAAGTAAGTTTAGTTTTGTGTAATTTAGAGTTTTTGTGTGCTTTTGTCTTTATCAGTTTCAATTCGAAAAAAAAACATTGTGCAAAAACCTGAGAATGGCAGAATATGGGGTTTCTTTAACCCTTGAAACGCATTCTCTCTAAATAAATCTGTAGTTTGTTTATTTCATGTTGTTTGAAGTGTCTTGTTTCTTGTTTTGTTCTTGCATAATAAAGGTATATAGGCTGGAAACCTTAAGTCTGCGGGCTACTGGTCCTAAGGATTGTTGAAATATACAATCTGGACTCAGGTGTAACAACGCCACGTACCTCTTTTCTTGCATTTTGTGGGTCGATGATAAGATAATGATTGAATTAAGAATAACTCTTGGAAAATGAAAAATGATGCATGGATCTGTGTGCTTGAAATGTTTATTGGTTTTCGCTTTGCTTTTGATTCCTTGCGCAACATTGAGCACTGAGCTATTATCACTGGGTTATTTGTTCACTTAGAGAAAGTTTATGTAATTTAAATGTTTCTTCAGATTTCAATGAATTCTAGAACTTGTTTGATGGTCACTCGAGGCGAATCCTAGACTGTGCAACATTGGGAAAATGATTTAGGCCATCTTTGGACCGTTTGAGCCTTAATAGCCAACCTTGACTGAAATTGATCCCTAGTTACCCCTTAGAGCCTTTGTAAGCCTATTTCTTTGTTAACTCACTAAAAGATTTCCTAACCTCAAATGAATTTGTTCCAAACAGTTTATCCCTTACCTATGAGCATGTAGATCATTCATAATTAAATTCTGAGCTATGTTATGGTTTTGGAAGTTAGAGGAGGTTGGGATGTGTCATGAGCAATGCAAGTGAGTTCTATTGTATTTTAAAAAAAAAAAGGAAAAAGAGAAAAAAAAAACAATCTGTACTTATCGTCCACGTACTTACACATTGAGGACAATGTGTTGTTTAAGTGTGGGGGATGGGAAGTGTAATAAAAAAAAAGAAGAAAAAAAGAAAAAAAAAGAGAACAAAAGAAGAAGAATAAGAGATCTATACCCTTAAGTGTTCTTAAAAAGAATGAAACAACGAAGTGTGGGGGTGTAGTTTTCTTTTGTTTTCTGCAAAAAAAAAAAAAAGATTGAGTGTTCTAAATAAGTTTGGGGGAGTAACCTGGTTAATTGAAATGAAGTTTTGTTATAGGCTTGAGCTCTACATAGTCTTGAATGATTTATGTGTTTGTGGGTGATTTGAGCCAAATTATTATCCTTTATCCTACCTTCACCCAAGCCAAACGTTACAAGCTTAATAAAGTCCTACTTGATCCTTGGTGTTGTGCATGTCTACATTAGTGGAGAGTGACTTGAAAAGCAGGCTATGGAGTTCATTTATACACACATCTTCAATATTAAATATGATTCATTTTTATGCATAAACTCATCCGGGTTGCAAGTGATTAGGTGAGAATGGCTCTACACACACACACTTGAGAAATTGAAGTGAAGCGAAACTAATCCTTGAGATGAAATTCTTGATCAAGTGCATTATTTTGAAGTTTTCATTGGGTTATAATTAAGTACAATCTTTGAGGCCTATTTGCAAGTTGAAGCATTTGTGTGTTTTAATTTTTCTTTGATTCTGTTTCGGTTTAGTTTTGTTTCATATCGTTGTAGTTGCTCGAGGACTAGCAAAGTCTAAGTGTGGGGGAATTTGATAGGTGTCTATTTATGTATTACTTTCATATCAATTTATCCATGTTTCTTTGCTATATTCCTTGGTATTTTTATGTTTTTGTGTGGTTTTGATGTTTGTAGGAGTTTTGGAGCAACTTGCACAAAAATGGAGTAAAACCCTTCATTTTCACCTATGCTAGTCAACCATCTTCTCGGATTTAATTGTATTGATATACAATGAACCCGATAACATATTATATACCGTTGGAAAGCTCTCGAAGTCTATTTTCTGGAAAAATTTACGGTTTATAAATCCATTCAGTGTACAAAAAGTTGTAATCAAAACAGTGTGAGAAGTATAGAAATGTAATTCCACAAATCACTGTAGCATGTATAATACGGGACACTGTAGCAGGTTATTGTAGCAGAGTATTTAAACACATTGTAGGGTTTTATTTTCATAACTTGAAGGGGGGAGAACGTGGTGGAGGCTGAAGCTCTGGAATTCTTTCATCTCTTGGAGTTCTTGAAGGAGAAAGGAAGCTTGGAAAGGGGAAGAACTACAATCCAAAGAGAATTACATCAAATTTGCTAAGTTTTTCCCTTCCCTTTCATTTTCTGGAATGTCTCCATGTTGTATTGTATTTACCACGTTCTTAAACATGTGTAACTGAATCTGAATTGGTTGAGGGTGATTTCAAAGCCCCTGATATGGTTTTTTGTAAGTTGATTGTGCAAAAAGTTGTTATCCAATTCTCTAATTGAAGTTGCTTGTATTTTCCTATATCTAATGCTTATGATTGCTTGCTGGATTGTATTTCAAATGGCCAACTGAATATAATTGGTTGTTGTCTATTGCTAGACTAGAAATCTTGATCCGTAATTGTCTTGAATTTCTAATCATTAGTAGCAAAAATTGTGATCAGAGATTGCAATTGGAAAATACAACCTAGGTTAAATAATCCGAACTTGTGTGATTATTGCTTAGATCAACCTATCTTTCTCATCGTAATGCTTCCATTGAATTAAACTCAGAGAGCTTGTTCTAGGATGTTTAATGGATAGAGATTAAATAAAGAGCTTGTTTTATTTAACAACAAAGTAAGGAAAGATTGGGATAACAGAGCTTTTTGTTATCTACGGTTGATAATTTCAATGGTGTAATTGGATGACAATTCTATGATTAATTTGCAAATCCATATCTTGTGGCAGAGAATGATCCCTTAACCAGATTTCTTTCATTGTGTAATTCTCAATTGATTTAACTTTGCATTGTATAATTTGCTTTCGTATTGAGTTTAGTTAATCAATCAACAAAACCCCCCATTTAGTTAATTGTTGCTAGAAATAACAAATTCAATTAGAATCAATCCTCGTGGGAACGATATCTTACTTATCACTTTATTACTTGTGCGACTAGTATACTTGCTAGTTTCGAACGCAAATAGACCTTCTTTCGTAACACTCTGTCTTCTCCGCTGGGATCACAATTCACGACTCTTTTGGAGTCCAATAAGGCTTTCTTCTTACATTTTTTTGACATTTCTTCCTCAATCTCTCATTTTGGTTCTTGGGAAAAAAAATAAAAATTGGGCATTCAAAAGTTCATTCTTCAAGAAAATTATTATATTTTATATAATTAATTTAAGACTTCAGTTTTGTTTTAGACATATAATTTGTGAGTTTTGAGACTTAATTTTAGCATCTAGTTAATTGATTTTGATTAAATAATTGTTATGTAGTATATTATGTAAAATATTAAAAGAATTTTTTTTTTAATTTTCAAGTTTTGATTTTAGTTAAGATTTTATTGTGTAGATTTGATATGTGAGTTTTAAGAATTAATTTTAATCAATTTTGATAAATTGATTGTGATAGAACTTTTTATTATAAGATATCATATGGTATAATTTAAAAATAAAGTATTTGATTTAATTAGGTCTTTATTATATAGATTTAATAATAATAATAATAATAATGACATTGATCTTTTAATTTGGGAAGATTAACCAAAGCTAGTTTCAAATTTACCGTAGTTATCAATATTGAAATCTTACTTTTGGAAGATAGGTGAGCTTGTTAGTTATAGCTTCACTATAACTTTTAATAGTTCTATATATACATATATAAGACAATGTTTGTAGTACATCACCTTCCATTAGATCAAAATAGTTGTATATCACCTTTTCAACTTTACAAAGCATATTAAAATATAAGAGTAATGGAATAATCATAACAATTTGAATTAGTATATATATAATTAAATGTACGGGAGATAACTACTTTCCAGTTTGCTTATTATTGATGATCTCTCTATCTATTTATATATATAGGGAGGGATCTTTTAATACAAATTTTTAAATACAATTTATTGACATAAATTTATAGCCATCGATTGCATAAAATATAATAGTTGAGATTGAAAGTCAACAAGTTACATTTAATACTATTAACTCATTAGTGATCTCAACCATTAGATTTTGTAGATCAGTAGCTAGAATTTCGTGTTTGTTGGATGAAAAATCAGGATGACCAATGAAATTAATTTTTCAAGCCACATCACCAAGGCATACAATTTTTCCTTGTACTTTAATTGGAATAACTGAGTCTTTTATCCTGCATGGCAGCATAACTCCTAGGATGGTGGATCCTTCATTATTGGTTTGGTTGACAAGGAGTTTGTCATTACTCCTATTATTGAGAAATTCTGGTTGACCAGATAACTACGTAACAAGCGTCTTGTTTGATCGACGAAGGATACGATCTCCAATTTCATCTTCAAAGATATTGCATGGCACAAGTTACTGAATCAGAGTCGTCAATGTCGAAAGAAGTATTTAATAAGAACTACTCCTCCTGGGTTCAATGATTATTTCCCAAGTTCAATAAAATTTAATAAAATATTAGAGGCATCAGATTCCATAAAAGTCTCTCTCCAGGTGTCTCCATGGCTTCAGGTGTCACTGTCAACTCCCTTGCATGCAGCATGGTGTCAACCAAGCTTCATGCACCTCGCCATCTGTCAACCATGCTGCATGCATCTCGCCATCTGTAAGTAAACTCTCCTATAAATATAGTCTTTGGCTGCAAATCAAGGTTTGACAACAATTTCTCTCTTTTGAAATCCTCTTTCTCCCTCTCTATCTCGTCTCCCTTTGGTCGACCAAAAATTTTTTATCCATAGTTAATCTCTAACTTGAGCGTCAGAGGATTATCGTCGGTAACACCACCAGCGCCTCTGACCTTTATTTTCTATTTGTGTGCAGATCGTATGAACCACTGGAGCCTCGGTTGATCAAAATATAACAGCCATCTTAATAGACATGTAACCCAAAATTTCCTACTTTCCCTCCTTCTCCACACACTCTATCACTGTCTTTTGGCTAAGTCAAATCCTCCACAACAAATACAAATTTTACTGTTAAGCTAGAGGTCGACCGATTTTCAGCATCAACAGTTGGCACCGTTTGTGGGGACTCTGACAAAAAGTCGTATATATCGCTATGAAAAACCCGCCAGAAGGAAATGTCCTCATTGAGGATCTCTATAGTGACCAAGAGGGGTTAGGAGCGATGAAGGGACAAAGGTCATGACAACAAGATGCGATGGCTATTCAAGATCAATTAACGCTTATGAATCAACAAAGTGTTCAGATGCAAACCCAAATACAAGCTCTTGCTGCACAAGTTAAGAATGCTTTACATGTTAATGGTGATGGGGTCTTGGTAAATGATCCAAGTGCGTCTAGTCAACCGCACGGTGCACTGGCGGGTGGAACGAGTGCAAGTAAGCGACGTGATCGTGGAAAGAAAGGACCATATGATTCTGGTCGACGCGCCGGTAATGCATTGGAAAATCAATCTCATCTTGACCATAGTCTCTCTGGTAGTTCAAAAACAAGAACCAGGGATGATTTGGATGATGAAGACCTTCGACATTCCTTGGATTCGCGTCGTAAAAGTAAAAGGCGGCATGAGGAGCAAGAAGTGGATAAAACCCAAGATGAGTTAAGGCTGATGCGCAAAGAGTTGCACTCCTTGAAAGAGGCACAAAGAGAAAGAAATTCAATGGAAGAAATCATGGGGGAATTAGAATCTCTTTTTACCCCTACAGTTGCGACTTCCATACTAACCAGGAAATTCTCCATGCCCCAGATGGACATGTACAAGGGGCTGGTTGACCCAGTAGAGCATGTGAAGTTATTCAGAGAGAACATTACACTTCTACATATTTCTGAGGATGTTATGTGCAGAGTTTTTCCTCTTACCTTGAATGGACTAGCTCGATCATGATATAGATCTCTAAAGTTGGGGTCTATAGGTTCGTTTTCTCAACTTTCAAAAGAGTTCATTTCTCATTTCATTGGGGCCAGAGCTCCTAGGAAATCTAAGGCACACTTGTTAACTTTAAAACAAGGAAAAAATGAACGCTTGATGAGTTATGTCGAAAGATATCATGCAAAGGTGATGAAACTTGGTGCTTTCGATGATCCTGTAGCCTTAGATGGTATGATCAGTGGGATCAGGTCGACTAGGTTATGGTAGGCAATACGAGATAATATGCCAACTTCATATGCTATAATGTATGAGAAGGCTCAGACATATGCTCAAGCTGAAGAAGAGTTTGAGGTCTTAAGAGCCAGTCAACAAAGAGAGGGCAGTCATTTTGGAGGACGAAATAAAAATAGAAATGACAATTAGAGACCTTCAATAATAAATCGTCGTAGTCGACTGAGGGAAGCACAAACTATTGCCAAGGTGAGTAAAACAGCAGAGGTCTAATATCTCCAATGTACTCCATTAAATGCCACTTGTGGTGAGATCTTTGATGCAATCAAAGAGAAGAATTTGCTGACTCATCCTAAGCCTTTGAAATTTGATCTTCTCTTCTATCTCTCTTTTGTCAACCAAAGCAAAGGAAGCATACTAGGTTGATTGAGAAAAGACAGCCATCGTTGATACAATTGTTGGGGGACCTGGTGTTAAAGGAAATTCACATCGTGCTTTAAAAGCCCATCCAAGAGAGGTTGGGGCTGTACAAAAGCTCTAGAGGTTGGTGTGTCAACAAGGGCTGTAAAACAACCTCGCCTCTTCCATACTTCATTACTCTTCACTGAAGAAGACACTAAAGGGTTTTATAGGAGATCGTATGATGCCTATTGATTTAATTCAGTTACCAGTAACAGTAGAAGATGGTTTTCATAAGAGAGCCACCTTTGTGAATTTCTTAGTGGTAGATTTTCCTAGTGCTTATAATGTTATCCTTGGTCGACCAGCTCTAATCAACTTTAAGGCAGCAATCTCCATCTACCACTTGACAATGAAATTTCCTATCGAGGAAGGGGTAGGAGTTGTGCGAGTTAATCAAGAGTTAGCTAGATCATGTTATGCCATTGCCATGAAAGAGCAAGTTGAGGAGAGTCTCCTGATCTGTAATCTAAATGCAAGGGATGATAGTGGTCAACCAGTTGAAGAAGTTATTCCTGATCAACCAGAAGCTATTCCAATATTTAGTCTAGACCAAGAGATATAATTTGCACCCACTGGATCTTTAACAGAAGAGTTGTTGTTTGTATTCATCAACAAGAACTACCCAAAAATTGACAACAAAGGTTGGTTCCTCCCTGTGAACTCAATAAGTCTTATTACATTGTTAAAAATGAAGATGAAACATGTTCATTTATCTTTGTTTACACTTCACCAAGTACATCAACCAAGTTGTAATTCTTGAATCATATTGCCTTATTATGTCTATGATGGATGTATCAAAAGTTGATGATTCTCCATTTGGTGTGTTTGGATCTCCGTAAAAATCTTCGATGCCTAGCACAAGATAATAGGTCGACTAGAACCTTTACCTATTTTCTCCATTTAAAGTGCTAGAGCGATCGTGGGCACACGATGCCTAAACTTAAAAGGCGAACTGGCGCCCGAGGTACTATTACCCAAATTCATCAGGGAAGGCGAACTGGCGCCAGAGGTACTTTTACGCCATTCACCAGGAGCGGTGATCCGACGCCCGAGATACTTTTACCCGAATTCACCAAGCGAGGCGGACTAGCGCCAGAGGTACCCTTACCCAAATTCACCAGGAAAAATTTCTAGCACAACCTGTTAGGTCGACCAGGACCTTTACCTATTTTCTCCATTTAAAGTGTTAGAGCAATCATAGGCACATGATGCCTAAACTTAAAAGGCGAACTGGCACCCGAGGTACTGTAACCCAAATTCACCAGGCGAGGTGGATTGGCGCCTGAGGTACTCTTACCTGAATTCATCAAGAACAGTGATCCGGTGCCCGAGGTACTATTACTCAAATTCACCAGGAAAGATTTTTAGCACAACATGATGGTCAACAAGATATTGGTTTATTTCTCCATTTGAAATGTTGAAGCAACCATAGGGCATGTGATGCCTAGGATATAACCGTCATATATTTTCGCCATTGTAAGATTTGTCTAATGTAAATTTACCTTCTATTTGAATGATTCACTGTAGAGGTTTTTCATGTCGTGTATCTAGTCGACCAGGACTATTATATATGATCATCACTTGAAGTACTAATATGATGGATCGTCATTTGGTGCGTACAGTGCAACTATATAAATTGTTGGGAAAGATATTTAAGTTGGTACGCTTGGTCGACGAAAATCCCTCTATTTAATATCATCGTTTGAGATGGCAACTTAATTAATTGGCGCACAATATCTAAGGTATGCAAATTTACCTAGCCTCTGGTCAACTTAGCTCTTATCTGGGAATAGATAGAGATGTGATGTGAATATGAAGGTACAAGAGCAATTAGAGTACTCCAAACAAAGTTCAACTAAATGATGAAGCTACATTGTAAGAGTTTAATTCTTCAAGCACAACAACATAAAGTCATATTCTTTGAAAATAGTCAAAAGAAAAAAGATGAGTCATTACAATGATAGAAGATCAAATCTCCTTGTGAACCCAAAATCTGCCACAAATATTATTGGTACCACCAACTTCATAAGTATCGTTAATTTTCTCGGTGCCATCATCTCTATTAGTGTCATCAACTTCATTGATAACACCAAGTCTATCAAGGCTACATATTCCACTGGATATTGCTGAGCACCACAGCCTTCACAACAGACATTGGCCTTTTCATCAACCTTTTCAAGTGGAAGAAACAATTGTAAATGACATACTCGAATGAGGAAGGACGAGACAAATATAAGTCTTTGTCATCAATTCATGAGAAGAAAGAAATACTAAGCCCTCTCTATACATTTAATGGTATTAGGTTGGATTTTGTGAAAGCTTCACATATGAAGACTTCATCTAAATCTTGGTTGACTAGAGGGATTTTAAGAATAGTATATTTGTGCTACTTGTTTGTGCCTTGCAACCAGTCGCATCTTTTCCTCCAAAAGTCACTTCAGCAATTAATGAAAGCTTTGTGTTGAAATTAGAAGGTCTAATGCAGGTTTGGTTGACAAGCCAAAGGGTGAAGCTAAATCACCTGCACTCTAGTAGATTCAGAGATGTCGAAGAAGTTTTCTCCATTTATATTGAGCAACACAATGACAAATTCACTTACAATCTTTTTCTCCTTGCTAAAGAGAAGTTAACACAAAAAGGAAAAGTAAGCATTGTCAAGCAAATAGTGAGAGTTACTAGTATTTGAATTGACTTTAAAGAAAAGAACACAATCAAGAGTGTGGTACTAATGCATATGGAGTATTGCTTAATGTATTCTTCAAAGAGTCAGGTCCCAAGGCAAATGCTAATGCTTAGACTTGGAACTTGGGGGGCTAGCTGTTGGATGAAAAATCAGGATGATCAATGAAATTAATTTTTCAAGCCACATCACCAAGATATACAATTTTTCCTTGTACTTTAATTGGAATAACTTAGTCTTTTATCCTGCATGACGGTATAACTCCTAGGATGGTGATCCTTCATTATTGGTTTGGTCGACAAGGATTTCGTCATTACTCTTATTATTGAGAATTTCTGGTTAACCAGATAACTACGTAACAAGCGTCTTGTTTGATCGACGAAGGATACGATCTCCAATTTCATCTTTACAGATATTGCATGGCACAAGTTACTAAATCAGAGTCATCAATGTCAGAAGAAGTATTTAATAAGAACTGCTCCTCCTGGGTTCAATGATTATTTCCCAAGTTCAATAAAATTTAATAAAATATTAGAGGCATTGGATTCCATAGAAGCCTCTCTCCAGGTGTCTCCATGGCTCCAGGTGTCACTGTCAACTCCCTTGTATGCAGCATGGTGTCAACCAAGCTCCATGCACCTCGTCACCTGTCAACCATGCTGCATGCATCTCGCCACCTGTAAGTAAACTCTCCTATAAATATAGTCTTTCGTTGCAAATCAAGGTTTGGCAATAATTTCTCTCTTTCGAAATCCTCTCTCTCCCTCTCTATCTCGTCTCTTTTTGGTCGACCAGAAATTTTCGATCCATAGTTAATCTTTAACTTGAGCGTCAGAGGATTATCGCCGGCAACACCATCGGCGCCTCTGACCCTTATTTTCTATTTGTGTGCAGATCGTATGAACCACTGGGGCCTCGGTTGATGAAAATATAATAGCCATCTTGACAGACATGTGACTCAAAATTTCCTACTTTCCCTCCCTCTCCACACACTCCATCACTGCCTTTTGGCTAAGTCAGGTCCTCCACAACAAATACAAATTTTACTGCTGAGCTGGAGGTCGATCGATTTTCAGCATCAACAGTGTCTAATTTTGTGTCAAAAGATTTATTCCCATATATATATATATATAATCATTCATATATTTTAGTTAAAGAAGACAACTATTAATTTTTATGCTTTAATTTATTACTAATTTAGTTGAAGTTTTGTTTTTGGACAAGAGTTGCTCTAATTTTCTTCAAAGTGTAACATGCTTTAAAGCAAGAGCCATGGATGCACTCGGGAGCTAGCTGTCGCGTATATATATATATATATATAACTACTCATCTGTTAATCCTTGCCATCCAAGTGTTTGTGTTGGTTGATGAAGGTAGGGAACATGCAAGGCAAGGCATCAAAAAAAAAAAAAACTGAATTAATCAGTACCTCAAAGGGTAGTGAGATGGTGAAATTGAATGAGACATTTAATTATTAGGATAACTGCATTAATTGGTTTAGTAACGAGTAATATATATCACTATTGTCTTAATTTTTAATTGTCTAATAATTCAAGTGATATTAATGTCAACTTTAACGTTAATCAAAGCTCTACCTTCTCTATTAATTACTATTAATTCCGCCCAATACGTACCCTTAATGTATAATTAATTTTACTTCATGAGACTTCTTAGCTAATTTAGGTTTAATCAACGTTATATAATATAGAATTAAGATGTAGTTTCTCACCTGCCCGTCAACTCGTTTGTCCTATACATACACTATATCACACATCTCTCTCATCATGACTCTAGGTGGGAAAGGGCGGCGGCGGGGTTGGCATGCAAACAATAGCATTTGTAATGTGAAAAACTACGGTACAGTGGCTGTACCGGTACAGTCATTGTTTATGTGTGTAAAAATCGTAAATACGTTATAAAAATCGTAAACGAATGAATACAAGTTGTATGTAAAAAAGTGTACAAAAGTCGTAAATGAAAAATATGTAAAAGTCGTAAATACGATTTTTTTAGTTGGATTACGATTTTTAAAAGTGCATTTACGATTTTTATATGCTACAATACAACGGCTGTACCGATACAGCCGCTGTACTGTAGCACGACTCATTTGTAATACATTATTTAACGGTTTACGTAGACTTTTGGTTCTTTTTGCTGCTATACAACAGATTATTTGAGACGAGGCAGTCTCGTGGAGTAGGGAAGACAAAGAGATATGGAAAACACTAATGATTATCCTTTCCAATTATACGGAGTTTCAATCTTTGTGGCTATCTGCATCATTTTCTTTTATAGAATAAGTTACTTTCACTTGAATTCTGGAGATTTTGAGAAATAAACAATTACATAGCTCTACACTGTTCTACTCTTCATTCACCGATTATAAAGAACTTAGGATAAATCATATTTGTACAGTTGTCAACAGATCAAGGCTATTAATAGAAATATTCTAACAAACTCTAATGTGGCAAATTCCAGAAATCTCTCCTAACAGCTAAACAATAGCTACTGATTTATGCAAAGAATAAAACAAATACAATCATAATTATGCAGGAAATTATTCTAAATGCACTAACATAAAACTAATGACTTGTCTTAACATCCCCCTTCAAACTAGAGGGTGTATCTGTAACCCTGATAAGTGTCTATTTATATATCATTTTCATATCAATTCGTCCATGTTTCTTTGCTATATTCCTTGGTATTTTTATGTTTTTGTGTGGTTTTGATGTTTGTAGGAGTTTTGGAGCAACTTGCACAAAAATGGAGTAAAACCCTTCATTTTCACCTCTGCTAGTCAACCATCTTCTCGGATTTAATTGTATTGATATACAATGAACCCGATGACATATCATATACCGTTGAAAAGCTCTCGAAGTCTACTTTTTGTAGAAATTTACGGTTTATGAATCCATTCAGTGTACCGAAAGTTGTAATCAAAACAGTGTGAGAAGTGTAGAAATGTAATTCCACACATCACTGTAGCATGTATAATACGGGACACTGTAGCACGTTACTGTAGCAGAGTATTTAAACACATTTTAGGGTTTTATTTTCATAACTTGAAGAGGGGAAAACGTGGAGGAGGCTGCATCTTTGGATTTCTCTCATCTCTTGGAGTTCTTGAAGGAGATTGAAGGCTTGGAAAGAGGAAGAACTACAAATCCTAAGAGATTTCATCAAATTTGCTAAGTTTTCCCTTTCCCTTTCATTTTCTGGAATGTCTCCATATTGTATTGTATTTGTGTTCTGAATATGTGTAACTAAATCTGAATTGGTTGAGGGTGATTTCAAAGCCCTTGATATGGTTTTTGTGAATTGATTGTGCAAGGAATTGTTATCCAATTCTCTAATTGAAGTTGCTTGTATTTTCTCATGTTTAATGTTTATGATTGCTTGCTGGATTGTATTTGGGTGGCCAACTGAATATAATCTGGATATTGTCTATTGCTAGACTAGAAATCTTGATCCGTAATTGTCTTGAATTTCTAATCATTAGTAGCAAAATTGTGATCAGAGATTGCAATTGGAGAATATAACCTAAGTTAAATAATCCGAGCTTGTGTGTTTATTGCTTAGATCAACCTGTCTTTCTTTTCATAATGCATCCATTGAATTAAATTTAGAGAGCTTGTTCTAGGTTGTTTAATGGATAGAGATTAAGTAAAGAGCCTATTTTATTTAACAACAAAGTAAGGAAAGATTGGGATAACAGAGCTTGTTGTTATCTACGGTTGATAACTTCAATGCTGTAATTGGATGACAATTCTACGATTAATTCGCAAATCCATATCTTGTGGTAGAGAAGGATCCCTTAACCAGCTTTCTCTCATTGATTTTTCATTCGAATTAACTTTCTGTTTTGTTATTCTTTGTTTGTATTATTATTTCACTTAGTTAATCAATCAACAAAACCCCCATTTGTTCTGTTGTGGCTGTAAAATAACAAATTCAATTAGAATCAATCCTCGTGGGAACGATATCTTACTTATCACTTTATTACTTGTGCGACTAGTATACTTGCTAGTTTCGAACGCATCAAGTTTTTGGCGCCGTTGCCGGGGATTGATTTTCTAATCGATTTGTTATTTTGTTTTCATTGTTGATTCATATTTTCTTTGTTTTTCTTTTCTGATTGTTTGTGTTTAGACAACATGGCAGTAAACTTCTATCAATTCAGTAGCGGATTTGAGCCACAAGTACCATGGAGAGTAAATGAGGTAAGCACTCCGAACATTGAACAACAACTTTCTGAGCTAACCTCTCTTGTGGAAAACATGGCTGTAGGAGATATGCAAAAATCTTATGAATATGGGATATATTCTACGATGGAGCATCCAATCGACATGTATCCAACTTTACAAGAAGAATATATGGAACAAGCCAATGCCATGGGTGGATTTCCAGGACAAACGAGGCAATGGTATGATCCTTTCTCTAGCACTTACAATGCTGGATGGGAAGATCAACATAATTTCAGTTACTGGAATCATCAACCAATCACTCCAAATGTGATACCAAATCGGCCACAAGGTTTCAATCAACCTAGAGTGCAGCAACCTTTTCAAATGCAACCACCACCAATGCCACATCCAGCACCGCAACCAGCTTCACAAAACTCAGGTATGTCTCTCCAGGACATTGTTAATGCACTTGCCACTAACACAATGCAATTCCAGCAGGAAACTGGGGCAAGTATCCAAAACCTGGCAAATCAAATGGGACAATTGGCTACTAGCATGAGCAAATTCGAGGGCCAAGACTCAGAAAAATTATCTTCTCAAACGGTGATCAATCCAAGAGAGAATGCTTGTGTGATAACTTTGCAAAATGAAGAGCAATTAGATGTCCTGTCAAAGAAATCACAAACTGATGAAGAAGATGACACTACTTCCACCATGAACAAAACATCGACTTCTCAGGTAAATCCTATAACTCTCATTCCTTCATATGTTTCTCCTCCACTTTTTCCTAGTAGATTTGCACAATCGAAGGAGAAACAAGAAGAAGAAATCCTGGAAACTTCTCACAAAATCGAGGTAAATATACCCTGTCTCTTATACACATCTAGATGTGTATAAGAGACAGGGTAAATATATCACTTCTGGATGCTATCGAGCAAGTACCTCATTGTACAAAATTTCTCAAGGAGTTATGCACCAACAAGAGAAAGTTGAAGGGAAATGAGAAAGTAAATGTGGGAGAAAATGTTTCAGCTGTATTGCAAAGAAAAATTCCTCCAAAATGCAAAGATCCAGGTACGTTCATCATTCCATGCACCATTGGTAATACCAAGTTTGAAAGAGCTATATTAGATATAGGAGCATCTATTAATGTCATGCCATATTCTATTTATGCTTTTTTAAATCTTGGACCTCTTGCGGAAACTGGTATTACCATTCAACTTGCTGATCGTTCTAATGCATATCCCAAGGGAGTTGTGGAAGATGTGCTTGTGCAGGTGAATCAATTGTTTTTCCCAGTAGACTTTTATGTTCTTGAAATAGAGGATGAGACATCTCCTAATCCAACACCGATTCTTATAGGGAGACCATTCTCGAAAACTGCTAGAACTAAGATTGATGTTCATGATGGCACTCTGACCATAGAGTTTGATGGCAAGGTGATGTGTTTTAATATTTTTGAGGAAATGAGGTACTCTAATGACTTACATTCTGTTTTTGCAGTTGACGTTATTGATTATTTGCCACAACAATGTTTTGAGTTAACTCGCAAGAATGGGGTGGATGTTGCCATTAGTGAACACATAAGGATATTTTTTTTTTTTTTTTTTTTTTTTTTTTTGAAAAGTTTCAAAGAACCAGAAAGTGATACAAGTGTCTAAAGAAGTGGAGGAAGCGTGGACAAGCCTGGATGAGACTATAGCTATCACCACAAATAGTATGAGGTTTGTACATTGAATGCCTTATCTCATGAAAAACTTCTTCCTTATGTGCATCGAAAGCAATACCTTGGAGCTTAAGTCACTCGCCAGATCATTGAATCTGGATTCTTACGGGTTGAGAATGCACACACTTGCATGCGTACAATAGAAATGGGCACTGCACCCACGCATATACAAGAAGAGAAATCATCCGAAATACTTACAGATCAACAAAAATAGCTATGTGAGTGGACAATTGTTGAATCCAAGTGCCCATTCCATTTATGCATGGGACCGTCACCCTTTTGTTAGAAGAGGGAATCCAAGACCATTGCACGCTGAACAAAACGGAAATTGGACCCTGCCATGATGGAACCAACGTCAGCTGAGGACGTTAAACCAAGCGCTTATTGGGAGGCAACCCAATGTTTTTGAAAAATAAATAAAAAAAAAGGAAAGAAAAATAAAATGAGGTAATAATGATTGATTTTTGCGTCTCGAGGAGATTGCTTTCATAGGCCATCAAATTGATCAGGTTTTATCTCTCTTTGACATCTGTCTTATTTGTTTTTATTTGTTTTTACTTGTTTTTTACTTTTGTTTGTTATTGTGTTGTTATCTCTTTTATGTGTCTTTAGTTTCGTTTCTGCTCTTTTCTTTTCCTTTCTTTGTTCAATTTGATTACTCTGTGCTTTGTCCATTGTGCAACGCTTGAGGTAAACATCCAAAGGGTGACTGACCATTGCTCGAAGGTTTTGAAACATGCATATCTTGGAGAAGAACAGATCAAATCGTATTATCGGTAATATCTCTCCTTTTCTTCTCTTCAATGGATGCCGATATCTTCTGTCAACCTTCGGTAAATATTTTCCTTCACTTCCTCAAATCGTGTTTAAAATTTATAAAGTAACGGATGACTAGACCTTTGGGTATGGATGCTCTTAATCTGCCTACGGATAATCCGATGGCTTTATCGAAGCCAAAGTTAGATTGTCCGGTGATCCGGACATTAATCTCGCAAAATATATGCCTGGTCCTAGAAAAGCTACTACGCCAAAAGGCGAAGAGCGAAAAGTTACAGTATGTTTATAAATTGTGCTAGATGGAATTGTAACCAGACTTGTCGTTTATTAGGTTTTGTGTCCAGGAATAGAGAAGATAAACTTTCATTTATTAAGAATGGTTTGAGTAATGAGTCTCTGGATAATGTTTTGTTAACTCTCGAGTCACATTCTTGTGGACTTGTTCAGCGTGAATTGCTTAATCTATTGACACAATTTCGTGATGAATTTCAGTGTTATAGTCTAGGGAATCTGACTAAAAACGACCCTGTTTGCCAGTTTATAAGAAACTGGATGGGAAGCAAATCCCCGACTCATAGAAGGCGTTTCAGCCGTTACTGGACGTAAAACCAGAGGAAGATGTGAGCCACAATCACAACTACTTGTATATTTGAATGTGTGTTGTTGTTGTCGAATTTTATTTCTTTCTTGTTCGTTTGATCTGATTATCAATGTTGTTTTTGTGTTGTTGTTGTTTGTTGATTTTGTTTGTTTTAATTTCAAGTTTTCTTTTTGACAAACCAGATGACTACCCCATGATATAAGCACACGTGGAAGACAAGTGTGGAGGTTTTGTCAACCTCCACCGAAAGTATATCTCTACTTTTCATGCTTCATGTGGGAGAAAAGCGTGGCGGTTTTGTCAAACCCTGCCGAAAGAATATCTCCATTTTCCATGCTACATGTGGGAGACAAGTGTGTAGATTTTGTCAAATCCTACCGAAAGCATATTTCATTTTTTCAAAACTTGGGGGCAATAAATCTGCATCGAGCAACCCCCACCGAAAGTATGTCTCCATGTGTCAAAATTTGAGAGTGTTACGTGTGTATATATGCATTCTGCATATTTTCATATGTCATTCCATAACCCGTCTTGCACTTGAATCATATAATACCTAACATACATCATTGTCTTGCACAAGTTTAGAGTACTTTCAGAAATGGAGAAAACACCAATTCGGCGATTCCAAAATATATGCGTATTTTGTGGATCGCAATTTGGCAAAGATGGAGAGTTTACAACAGCAGCTCTTGATCTTGGTAGGACATTAGCTGCAAGAGGTATTCACTTGATTTATGGAGGGGGTAGTCTTGGGTTAATGGGGTGTGTGTCAACAGCTGCATCCCTAGGAGGGAGCAAAGTTCTCGGCGTTATCCCTAAACCATTAGCTGTACGAGATATCGTAGGCAATACAATCGGGGAAGAGTTACAGGTCTCTAGCATGCATGAGCGTATTGCATATATGATTGTTAAGTCCGATGCATTTATAGCTTTGCCTGGTGGTTATGGTACATTAGAGGAGATATTTCAACTCACCTCTTGGGCACAGCTAAACATCCATCGGAAACCCATTGGTTTGTTAAATGTCAATAACTTTTTTTGATGGTTTGTTGTCTTTTCTTGATCAAGCAGTAGAAAAAAACTTCATCTCACAGTCAGCGAGGCAAATCCTTGTTACAGCTTCAACGGCCAGGGAGTTAATTGACAAACTACAAGAATTTGTCTATTCGCCTGATCCAACACCAGCTCGGATTGATTGGTTTGGAGAAGGCAATAAGAGGCGTAAACTGGATTTAACACTCCATCTGTAATCTCTATTGCTGGTTTGCTTCGTTTTTGTTTGCTTTCTTTTTATTGTGTTTATTTGAAGTTTTTCATGTTATTTATTTTGAGATTTTTCAGGTTGTTTCTTTCCTCCCAGGTAATATTTTCGAATCTTGGTTTTTAGAGTGGTGGCTTAAAAAGTTTAAGTCCTCTTGAAACGCATTATGGATCTCTTTAATCTATAATGGCTGAATAAGGAGGCTAACTTCTAAAACTTTTTAGACCCATTCTAACTGACTTGTTTTTGTTTGCTGGCTTGTTGGACTTTGTTATTTTATGAGTAAGTTTAGTTTAATGTAATTTAGAAGTTGTTATGTGTTTTTTGTCTTTATCAGTTTCGATTAAAAAAAATTGTGGAAAAATGTTGAGAATGGCAGAATGTGGGGTTTTCTTTAACCCTTGAAACGCATTCTCTCGACATAAATCTGTAGTTTGCTTATTTCATGTTGTTTGAAGTGTCTTGTATCTTGTTTTGTTCTTTCATAATAAAGGTATATAGGCTGGAAACCTTAAGTCTGCGGCTACTGGTCCTAAGGATTGTTGAAATATACAATCTTGACTCAGGTGTAACAACGCCACGTACCTCTTCTCTTCCATTTTATGGGC
Organism: Boswellia sacra; assembly: GCA_013180625.2. Classification (NCBI taxonomy): domain Eukaryota; kingdom Viridiplantae; phylum Streptophyta; class Magnoliopsida; order Sapindales; family Burseraceae; genus Boswellia; species Boswellia sacra. The sequence continues at coordinate 22,081 of SNVD02005952.1, forward strand.
CAATGATAAGGCAATGATTGAATTGAGAATAACTCTTTAAAAATGATAAATGATGCATAGATCTTGTGTTTCTTTGAAATGTTAATTAAAGCTTTTGCTTTTTACCTTTGATTCCTTGCACAAAATTGAGCAACCGAGCCCTTACACTGAGTTATTTGTTACTTAGAGAAAGTTTAATGTAATTTAATGTTTCTTCAGATTTAATTGAATTCTATAACTTGTTTGATGGTCACTCGAGGCCGAAATCCTAGACTGTGCAACATTAGGGAAATGATTTAGGCCATCTTTGGATCGTTTGAGCCTTAAGAGCCAACTTTGACTAAAATTGATCCCTAGTTACCCCTTTGAGCCTCTGTAAACCTTTTTCTTTGTTAACTCACTAAAAGATTTCCTAACCTTAATTGAATTTGTTCCAAACAGTTTATCCCTTACCTATGAGCATGTAAATCATTCGTAATTACATTTTGAGCTATGTTCTGGTTTTGGGAAGTTAGAGGAGATTGGATTGTGCCACGAGCAATGCAAGTGAGTTTTATTATGTTTGTAAAAAAAAAGAGAAAAAAATCTGTACTTATCTTCCACGTACTTAAACATTGAGGATAATGTATTGTTTAAGTGTGGGGGTGTAGTTTCTTTTGTTTTCTACAAAAAAAAGAAGAAGATAAGAAAAAAAAAAAAAGAAGATTGAGTGTTCTAAATAAGTTTGGGGGAGTAACCTGGTGAATTAAATAAAGTTGTGTTATAGGGGTGAGCTCTACATAATCTTGAATGATTTATGTGTTTGTGGGTGATTTGAGCCAAATTATTATCCTTGGTCATACCTTCACCCAAGCCAAACTTTACAAGCTTAATAAAGTCCTACTTGATCCTTGGTGTTGTGCATGTCTACATTAGTGGAGAGTGACTTGAAAAGCAGGCCTATTGAGTTCATTTATCTACACATCTTCAATATTAAATATGATTCATTTTT
>SNVD02005953.1:0-23668 GCA_013180625.2 Boswellia sacra
TACTTATTTGTGGTGATAGCTATAGTCTCATCCAAGCTTGCCACAGCTTCCTCCACTTCTTTAGACACTTGTATCAACTTCTTCGATTCTCTGGAATTTTCTGCCCCAATGTGCTCACTAATGGCTACTTCCAATGCATCCTTGCGAGTTAACTCAAAAAGTTGTTGTGCCAAAGAATCAATAACATCACCTGCAAACACAGAATGCAAGTCACTAGGGTACCTCATTGCCTCAAAAATATTGAAACGAATCACCTCGCCATCAAACTCCATGGTGAGAGTGCCATCATGAACATCAATCTTGGTTCGGGCAGTTTTCAAGAATGGCCTCCCCAAAAGAATCGGTGTTGGATTGGTAGATGTCTCATCCTCCATTTCCAGAACATAGAAGTCTGCTGGAAAAACCAATTGATTTACCTGCACAAGCACATCTTCCACAACTCCTTTGGGATATGCATTAGAACGATCAACAAGTTGAATTACAATACCAGTTTTCGCAAGGGGTCCAAGATTCAAAGAAGCATAAATAGAATATGGCATGACATTAATAGATGCTCCTAAATCTAACATAGCTCTTTCAAACTTGGTATTACCAATGGTGCATGGAATGGTGAACGTACCTAGATCTTTGCATTTCGGAGGAATTTTTCTTTGCAATACAGCTTAAACATTTTCCCCCATACTTACCTTCTCATTTCCTTTCAACTTCCTCTTGTTGGTGCATAACTCTTTGAGAAATTTTGCATAACGAGGCACTTTCTTGATAGCATCCAGAAGTGGTATGTTTACCTCGATCTTGCGAAAAGTTTCCAGGATTTCTTGTTCTTGTTCCTCCTTCTTTGATTTTGCAATTCTGCTAGGAAATGATGGAGGAGTAACATAAGAAGGAATTTGAGTTTTAAGGTCTACCTTAGAAGATGATGTTTTTATCATGGTGTGAGTGTTGTCATCCCCTTTCATCAGTTTGTGATTTCTTTGGTGGAATCTCTAATTGCTTCCCACTTCTCAAAGTTACAGCACTAGCATTCTCTCTTGGATTGATCACTGGCTGAGATGGTAATTTGCCTGAGCTTTGACTCTCAAATTTGCTCATGTTAGTGGCCAATTGTCCCATTTGATTTTCCAGGTTTTGGATATACTTGCCCTAGTTTCCTGCTGAAATTGCATTGTGTTAGTGGCAAGTGCTTTAACAATATCCTGGAGAGACATACCTGAATTTTGTGGAGCTGGTTGTTGTGCTGGTTGTGGTTGTGCTTGAAATGGTTGTTGCACCCTTGGTTGATTGAAACCTGGTGGTCGATTTGGTATGGCATTTGGGGCAATTGGTTGACGATTCGCATATCTTAAATTAGGGTGCTCTCTCCATCCAGCATTGTAAGTATTGGAGAAAGGGTCATACCTTTGCCTTGGTTGTCCTGGAAATCCACCTATGGCATTGGCTTGTTTTGTATCTCCTTCTTGCAAAGTTGGACACATGTCGGTTGGATGGTCCATGGCAGAACATACTCCACATGCATAAGATTGCTGCATATGTCCTACAGCCATTTTTTTTACAAGAGATGTAAGTTCACAAAGTTGATGTTCAATATTTGAAGTACTTACCTCATTTGCTCTTTTTGGTATTTGTGGCTCAAATTGATTGCTGAATTGTTGGGAGTTCGCTGCCATGTCACTAATCAAACGTCTTGCCACGTTCGGTGTTTATTAACTAGTGCTCCACCACTAGCAGCATCAATGATACTCCTTTCCATGGGTAGGAGACCCTCATAGAAATATTGAATTAGGAGTCCATCACTAATTTGGTGGTTTGGACAGCTAGCACATACCCTCTTAAATCTCTCCCAATATTCATGAAGTGATTCTCCATTGTGTTGTCGAATGCCACTAATATCTTTTCTAATATTTGTAACTTTCAAGGCTGGAAAGTATTTTTCCAAAAAGAGTTTACTCATCTCATTCCATGTGGTAATGGTACCTGGTGGTAGATAGTATAGCCAATCTTTTGCCGAATCTGCTAATGAGAATGGGAAAGCTCTCAAGTTAATTTGCTCTTCAGAAACGCCGGTTGGCTTCATACTTGAGCATACCACATGAAATTCTTTGAGGTGTTTGTTCCGATCCTCTCCTGCAAAACCATGAAATGTAGGTAAGAGATGAATCAGTCCAGATTTAAGTTCAAAATCTATCTCAGAATTGGTGCTTATGCATAGCGGTTGTTTATCAATAATTGGAGCCGCTAACTCCTTAAGAGTCTGATCGTTTTCCATCGCCATTGCTTCTGATTCAGATTTGATTGAACTGCAAGAATATGGGAGGGAAGTATGTCGTGCAAAGTCAAATTCTGGAGGTGGAGTTGAAATTGACCGATTTAGCCTTAAATTTGAGGATTGGAGAAACTCCTTAATTCTCTTAAGTCGCTGATCCCCTTCTCCCTCGGACATAAAAGCCTAAACACAAATAATCAGGAAATAACAATCAAGAATCAGTAGTAAAAACAGAATAACAAATTGATTAGAAAATCAATCCCCCGCAACGGCGCCAAAAACTTGATGCGTTCGAAACTAGCAAGTATACTAGTCGCACAAGTAATAAAGTGATGAGTGAGATATCGTTCCCACGAGGATTGGTTCTAATTAAATTTGTTATTTTTCAGCAACAATAAACTAAATATGGGGGGGTTTTGTTGAATGATTAATTAAACTGAATACGAAGGCAAATAAAGAATAAAAAAACAGAAAGGAAATTTGAATGAAAAATCAATGGGAGTGATGCGTTCGAAACTAGCAAGTATACTAGTCGCACAAGTAATAAAGTGATAAGTAAGATATCGTTCCCACGAGGATTGATTCTAATTGAATTTGTTATTTTACAGCCACAACAGAACAAATGGGGGGTTTTGTTGATTGATTAACTACGTGAAATAATAATGCAAACAAAGAATAACAAAACAGAAAGTTAATTCGAATGAAAAATCAATGAGAGAAACCTGGTTAAGGGATCCTTCTCTGCCACAAGATATGGATTTGCTAATTAATCATAGAATTGTCATCCAATTACGCCATTGAAATTATCAACCGTAGATAACAACAAGCTCTGTTATCCCAATCTTTCCTTACTTTGTTGTTAAATAAAACAGGCTCTTTATTTAATCTCTATCCATTAAACAACCTAGAACAAGCTCTCTGAGTTTAATTCAATGGATGCATTATGATAAGAAAGATAGGTTGATCTAAGCAATAAACACACAAGCTCGGATTATTTAACTTAGGTTATATTCTCCAATTGTAATCTCTGATCACAATTTTGCTACTAATGATTAGAAATTCAAGACAATTACGGATCAAGATTTCTAGTCTAGCAATAGACAATATCCAGATTATATTCAGTTGGCCACCCAAATACAATCCAGCAAGCAATCATAAGCATTAAACATGGGAAAATACAAGCAACTTCAATTAGAGAATTGGATAACAATTCCTTGCACAATCAATTCACAAAAACCATATCAAGGGCTTTGAAAATCACCCTCAACCAATTCAAATTTAGTTACATATATTCAGACAGAACACAAATACAATAGAATATGGAGACATTCCAGAAAATGAGAGGAAAAGGGAAAACTTAGCAAATTTAATGAAATCTATTAAGATTTGTAGTTCTTCCTCTTTCCAAGCCTTCAATCTCCTTCAAGAACTCCAATAGATGAGAGAAATCCAAAGATGCAGCCTCCTCCACGTTCTCCCCTCTTCCAGTTATCAAAATAAAACCCTACAATGTGTTTAAATACTCTGCTACAGTGACTTGCTACAGTGCCCCGTATTATACCTGTCTCTTATACACATCTAGATGTGTATAAGAGACAGTTTCTATACACTCACACTGTTTTGATTACAACTTTTGGTACACTGAATGGATTTATAAACCGTAAATTTCTCTAGAAAATAGACTTCGAGAGCTTTCCAACGGTATATAACATGTCATCGGGTTCATTGTACATCAATACAATTAAATCCGAGAAGATCACTGACTAGCAGAGGTGAAAATGAAGGGATTTACTCCATTTTTTGTGCAAGTTGCTCCAAAACTCCTACAAACATCAAAACCACACAAAAAACATAAAAATACCAAGGAATATAGCAAAGGAACATGGACGAATTGATATAAAAGTAATACATAAATAGACACCTATCAGGGAGACACTTGGTTAAGGGTTCTTTCTCTGCCACAAGATATGAATTTGTGAATTAACATAGAATTGTAATCCAATTACAGCATTGAAGTTATCAACCGTAGATAACAACAAGCTCTGTTATCCCAATCTTTCCTTACTTTGTTGTTAAATAAAACAAGCTCTTTATTTAATCTCTATCCATTAAACAACCTAGAACAAGCTCTCTAATTTTAATTCAATGGAAGCATTACGATGAGAAAGATAGGTTGATCTAGGCAATAATCACACAAGTTCAGATTATTTAACGTAGGTTGTATTTTCCAATTGCAATCTCTGATCACAATTTTGCTACTAATGATTGGAAATTCATGACAATTACGGATCAAGATTCTAATCTAGCAATAGACAACAACAGATTATATTCAGTTGGCCATTCCAAATACAATCAGTAAGCAATCATAAGCATTAGATATGGGAAAATACAAGCAACTTCAATTAGAGAATTGGATAACAATTTCTTACACAATCAACTCACAAAATCCATATCAAGGGCTTTGAAATCACCCTCAACCAATTCAGATTTAGTTACACATATTCAATCAGAATAACAAATACAATACAGAGAAATTCCAGAATTGAAAAGGAAAGAAAGAACTTAGCAAATTCTTTGAAAATCTTCTTTGTAGATGAATCTTCTTGGAATTGTAGTTCCTCCTCTTTCAAAATCTTCTTTCTCCTTAATGAACTCCAAAGGATGAGAGAAATCCAAAAATGCAGCCTCCTCCCACGTTTTCCCCTCTTCAAGTTATGAAAATAAAACCCTAAAATGTGTTTAAATACTCTGCTACAGTGACTTGCTACAGTGCCCCGTATTATACATGCTACAGTGCTTGTGGAATTATATTTCTATACATCTCACACTGTTTTGATTACAACTTTTGGTACACTGAATGGATTTATAAACCGTAAATTTCTCCAGAAAATAGACTTCGAGAGCTTTGCAACGGTATATAACATGTCGTCGGGTTCATTGTATATCAATACAATTAAATCCGAGAAGATCACTGACTAGCAGAGGTGAAAATGAAGGGTTTTACTCCATTTTTGTGCAAGTTGCTCCAAAACTCCTACAAACATCAAAAACCACACAAAAACATAAAAATACCAAGGAATATAGCAAAGAAACATGGACGAATTGATATGAAAATGATATATAAATAGACACTTATCACCTAACCTCCTCTAGCTTCCCAAAACCAGAACATAGCTCAAAATTTAATTGTGAATGATCTACATGCTCATAGGTAAGGGATAAACTGTTTGGAACAAATTCATTTGAGGTTAGGAAATCTTTTAGTGAGTTAACAAAAAAAAAAGGCTTACAGAGGCTCAAAGGGGTAACTAGGGATCAATTTCAGTCAAGGTTGGCTATTAAGGCTCAAACGGTCCAAAGATGGCCTAAATCATTTCCCCAATGTTGCACAGTCTAGGATTTCGCCTCGAGTGACCCTCAAACAAGTTCTAGAATTCATTGAAATCTGAAGAAACATTTAAATTACATAAACTTTCTCTAAGTGAACAAATAACTCAGTGATTATAGCTCAGTGCTCAATGTTGCGCAAGGAATCAAAAGCAAAGCGAAAACCAATAAACATTTCAAGCACACAGATCCTTGCATCATTTATCATTTTTCAAGAGTTATTCTTAATTCAATCATTATCTTATCATCGACCCACAAAATGCAAAAAAAGAGGTACGTGGCATTGTTACACCTGAGTCAAGATTGTATATTTCAACAATCCTTAGGACCAGTAGCCCGCAGACTTAAGGTTTCCAGCCTATATACCTTTATTATGAAAGAACAAAACAAGATACAAGACACTTCAAACAACATCAAATAAACAAACTACGGATTTATTCAGAGAGAATGCGTTTCAAGGGTTAAAGAAAACCCCATATTCTGCCATTCTCAACTTTTTTCCATAATTTTTTTTAATCGAAACTGATAAAGACAAAAAACACATAACAACTTCTAAATTACATAAAACTAAACTTACTCATAAAATAACAAAGTCCAACAAGCCAGCAAACAAAAAACAAGTCAGTTAGAATGGGTCTAAAAAGTTTAGAAGTTAGCCTCCTTATTCAGCCATTATGGATTGAAGAGATCCAAAATGTGTTTCAAGAGGACTTAACTTTTAAGACACCACTCTAAAAGGCAAGATTAGAAAATATTACCTGGAACGAAAGAAATAACCTGAAAAAGCTCAAAATAATAACATGAAACTTCAAATAACACAATAAAAAAGAAGCAAACAAAACAAGCAAACCGCAAAATAGAGATTCAGATGGATTGTTAAAATCCAGTTTAAACGCCTCCTTATTGCCTTCTCCAAACCAATCAATCCGACTGTTGTTGGATCAGGCGAATAGACGAATTCTTGTAGTTTGTCAATTAACTCCCCTGCCGTTGAAGCTTTAACAAGGATTTGCCTCGCTGATGGTGAGATAAAATTTTTTTCTACAGCTTGATCAAGAAAAGACAACAAACCATCAAAACAGTTATTGACATTTAACAAACCAATGGGTTTTTTATGGATGTTTAGCTGTGCCCAAGAGGTGATTTGAAATATCTCCTCTAATGTGCCATAACCACCAGGTAAAACTATAAATGCATCGGACTTAACAACCATATGTGCAATACGCTCATGCATGCTAGAGACTTGTAACTCTTTCCCGATTGTGTTGCCTACGATATCTCGCATAGCTAATGGTTTAGGGATAATGCCGAGAACTTTACTTCCTCCCAAGGATGCAGCTGTCGACACACACCCCATTAACCCAAGACTACCCCCTCCGTAAATCAAATGAATACCCCTCGCAGCTAATGTCCTACCAAGATCAAGAGCTGCTGTTGTAAACTCTCCATCTTTACCAAATTGCGATCCACAAAAAAAGCATATATTTTGGAATCGCCGAATTAGTGTTTTCTTCATTTCTACAAGTGCTCTAACCTTGTATAAGACAATGATGCACGTTAGGTAATATGCTTTTCAAGTGTAAGACAGGTTATAATAATGACATTTGAAAATATGGAGAATGGATATATACACACGTAAAACTCTCAAATTTGACACATGGGGACATGATTTCGGTGGGGGTTGCTCGATGCAGATTTATCGCCCCGAGATTTGAAAAAAATAGATATGCTTTCGGTGGGGTTTGACAAAACCTCCACACTTGTCGCCCACGTGTGCATGAAAAATGGAGATAAACTTTCGGTGGGGTTTGAAAAAAACCGCCACACTTGTCTCCCACGTGAAGCATGAAAAGTAAAGCTATACTTTCGGCGGAGGTTGACAAAACCTCCACACTTGTCTTCCACGTGTGCTTATATCATGGGGTAGTCATCTGGTTTGTCAAAAAGAAACTTGAAATTAAAACAAACAAAATCAACAAACAACAACAACACAAAAACAACATTGATAATCAGATCAAACGAAACCAGAAAGAATTAAAATTCGACAACAACAACACACATTCAAATATACAAGTAGTTGTGATTGTGGCTCACATCTTCCTCTGGTTTTACGTCCAGTAACGGCTGAAACGCTTCTATGAGTCGGGGATTTGCTTCCCATCTAGTTTTCTTATAAACTGGCAAACAGGGTCGTTTTTAGTCAGATTCCCTAGACTATAACACTGCATTTAATCACGAAATTGTGTCCATAGATTAAGCAATTCACGCTGAACAAGTCCACAAGAATGTGACTCTAGAGTTAACAAAACATTATCCAGCGACTCATTACTCAAACCATTCTTAATAAATGAAAGTTTATCTTCTCTATTCCTGGACGCAAAACCTAATGAACGACAAGTCTGGTTACATTCCATCTAGCACATTTATAACATACTTGTAACCTTTTCGCTCTTCGCCTCTTGGCGTAGTAGCTCTTTCCTAGACCAGGCATGTATTTTGCGATATTAATGTCCGGCTCACCGGACAATCTCACCTTAGCTTCGATAAGCCATCGGATATCAGCAGGCACATTTAGGAGCATCAACGCCCAAAGTCTAGTCATCCGTACTTTATAAATTTTAGACACAGCATTTTGAGTAAGTGAAGGGAAATATTTACGAAGGTTCGACAGAAAGATATCGGCATCCATTGAAGAGGGGAAAAGAAGAGATATTACCGATAATGCGATCGGGTTTGTTTTTCTCCAAGATATGCACGTTTCAAACCTTTGGCGAATGACTTCAACTTCCGTTTGGATGTTTCCACAATCTGCTGCACAAATGAGCTCAAAGCACAGAGTAATCAAATTAAACAAAAGAAAGGAAAAGAAAAGAGTAAAAACGAAACTAAAGACACATAAAAGAGATAACAACACAATAGCAAACAAAAGTCAAAAACAAGTAAAAAATATAAAAACAAATGAGACCGATGGCAAAGAGAGATAAAACCTGATCAATTTGATGGCCTACGAAAGGAATCTCCTTGAGACACAAAAATCTATCATTATTACCTCATTTTATTTTTCTTTTCTTCTTTTTTTTAATTTTTCAAAAACATTGGGTTGCCTCCCAATAAGTGATGCGTTCGAAACTAGCAAGTATACTAGTCGCACAAGTAATAAAGTAGTAAGTAGATATCGTTCCCACGAGGATTGATTCTAATTGAATTTGTTATTCAAAAGCAACAACAGAATAAATGGGGGAGTTTTGTTGATGGATTAACTAATGAAATATTAATGTAAATGCACAATAACACAACACAAAGTAAAATGGAGTGAAAAATCAATGAGAGACACTTGGTTAAGGGTTCTTTCTTCTCTGCACAAGAATATGAATTTTTGATTACACATAGAAAATTGTCATCCAATTACATTGTTGAGTTACCAACCGTATGAATAACAACACGCTCTGTTTTTAACCCCCAATCTTTCCTTACTTTGTTGTTAAATAAAATAAAACAAGCTCTTTATTTAATCTCTATCCATTAAACAACCTAGAACAAGCTCTCTAAGTTTTATTTAATAGAAGCATTACGATGAGAAAGATAGGTTGATCTAAGCAATAATCACACAAGTTCGGATTATTTAACCTAGGTTGTAATTTCCAATTGCAATCTCTGATCACAATTTTGCTACTAATGATTGGAAATTCATGACAATTACGGATAAGATTTCTAATCTAGCAATAGACAACAACAGATTATATTCAGTTGGCCATTCCAAATACAATCCGTAAGCACTCATAAGCATTAGATATGGGAAAATACAAGCAACTTCAATTAGAGAATTGGATAACAATTTCTTACACAATCAACTCACAAAATCCATATCAAGGGCTTTGAAATCAACCTCAACCAATTCAGTTTTAGTTACACATATTCAATCAGAATAACAAATACAATACAGAGAAATTCCAAAATTGAAAAGAAAAGAAAGAACTTAGCAAATTCTTTGAAAATCTTCTTTGTAGATGAATCTTCTTGGAATTGTAGTTCCTCCTCTTTCAAAATCTTCTTTATCCTTCAAGAACTCCCAAGGATGATGAATCTAGAAATGCAAAGCCTCCTCCTCACGTTTTTCCGTCTCCGTTATGAAAATAAAATCCTAAAATGTGTTAAATACTCTGCTACAGTAACCTGCTACAGTGTCCCGTATTATACATGCTACAGTGATTTGTGGAATTACATTTCTATACTTCTCACACTGTTTTGATTACAACTTTTGGTACACTGAATGGATTTATCAACCGTAAATTTCTCCAGAAAATAGACTTCGAGAGCTTTCCAACTGTATATAACATGTCATCGGGTTCATTTTGTATATCAACACAATTAAATCCGATAAGATCACTGACTAGCAGAGGTGAAAATGAAGGGTTTTACTCCATTTTTGTGCAAGTTGCTCCAAAACTCCTACAAACATCAAAACCACACAAAAACAAAAAAATTCCAAGGAATATAGCAAAGAAACATGGACGAATTGATATAAAAGTAATACATAAATAGACACCTATCAAATTCCCCCACACTTAGACTTTGCTAGTCCTCGAGCAACTAAATGATACGAAACAAAACTAAACCGAAACAGAATCAGAGAAAAATTAAAATACACCAATGCTTCAACTTGCAAATAGGCCTCAAAGATTGTACTTAATTATAACCAAGGAATACTTCAAAATAATGCACTTGATCAAGAATTTTATCTCAAAAATTAGTTTCGCTTCACTTCAATTCCTCAAGTATGTGTGTGTAGAGCCATTCTCACTAATCACTTGTACCCGGATGAGTTTATGCATAAACTGTATCATATTTTTAATATTGAAGATGGTGTGTATAAATGAACTCCATGGCTTGCTTTTCAAGTCACTCTCCACTACTGTTAACATGCACAACACCCAAGATCAATATGGACTTTATAGCTTGTCACGTTGCTTGGGTGAAGGTATGATAAAGGATAATAATTCGGCTGCAAATCCACCACAAATAACACATAAAATCATTTCAATATTATGTGGAGCTCAAGCCCATGACATAAAAAATTCATTCTTATTCATCAAATGACTCTCCCAAACTTATTCAGAACACTCGAACTCTCTTTTTTTTTCTTTTTTTTTCTTTTTTCTTTTTTTTTGTAGAAAGCAAAAGAAACTACACCCCCACACTTTATTGTTTCATTCTTTTTAAGAACGCCCAAGGGTATAGAACTCTTTGTTTTCTTCTTTTTTTTTTCTTTTTTTTTTAACTGCAATTCCACTCCCCCACACTTAAACAATACATTGTCCTCAATGTTTAAGTACGTGGAAGATAAGTACTGATTTTTTTCTCTCTTTTTTTTTTTTACAAACATAATAAAACTCACTTGCATTGCTCATGGCATAATCCAACCTCCTCTAACTTCCCCAAACCAGAACATAGCTCAAAATGTAATTGCAAATGATTTACATGCTCATAGGTAAGGGATAAACTGTTTGGAACAAATTCAATTAAGGTTAGGAAATCTTTTCGTGAGTTAACAAAGAAAAAGGTTTACAGAGGCTCAAAGGGGTAACTAGGGATCAATTTTAGTCAAGGTTGGCTCTTAAGGCTCAAACTGTCCAAAGATGGCCTAAATCATTTCCCTAATATTGCACAGTCTAGGATTTCGCCTCGAGTGACCATCAAACAAGTTCTAGAATTCATCGAAATCTGAAGAAACACTTAAATTACATAAACTTTCTCTAATAAACAAATAACTCAGTGATAATAGCTCAGTGCTCAATGTTGCGCAAGGAATCAAAGGTAAAGCGAAAACCAATAAACATTTCAAGCACACAGATCCATGCATCATTTATCATTTTTCAAGAGTTATTCTTAATTCAATCATTATCTTATCATCGATCCACAAAATGCAAGAAAAGAGGTACGTGGCGTTGTTACACCTGAGTCAAGATTGTATATTTCAACAATCCTTAGGACCAGTAGCCCGCAGACTTAAGGTTTCCAGCCTATATACCTTTATTATGAGAGAACAAAACAAGAAACAAGACACTTCAACAACATGAAATAAACAAACTACAGATTTATTTAGAAAGAATGCGTTTCAAGAGTTAAGGAAACCCCATATTCTGCCATTCTCAGGTTTTTCTACAATGTTTTTTTTTTCGAATCGAAACTGATAAAGACAAAAACACACAACAACTCTAAATTACACAAAACTAAACTTACTCATAAAATAAGAAAGTCCAACAAGCCAGCAAACAAAAACAAGTCAGTTAGAATGGGTCTAAAGAGTTTAGAAGTTAGCCTCCTTATTCAGCCATTATGGATTGAAGAGATCCAGAATGCGTTTCAAGAGAACTTGAACTTTTTAAGCCACCACTCTAAAAACCGAGATTAGAAAATATTACCTGGGACGAAAATAATAACCTGAAAAAGCTCAAAAGAAACGACCTGAAAAATCTCAAATAAACACACTAAAAAGAAAGCAAACAAAAACGAAGCAAACCAGCAAATAGAGATTACAGATGGAGGGTTAAATCTAGTTGACGCCTTTTGTTGCCTTATCCAAACCAATTTATCCGAGCCATTGTTGGATCAGGTGAATAGACGAATTCTTGTAGTTTGTCAATTAACTCTCCTGCATTTGAAGCTGTAACCAACATTTGCATTGCTGACGGTGAGATGAAATTTTTTTCTACAGCTTGATCAAGAAAGGACAACAAACCATCAAAAAAATTATTAACATTTAACAAACCAATGGGTTTCTGATGGATGTTTAGCTGTGCCCAAGAGGTGATTTGAAATATCTCCTCTAATGTACCATAACAACCCGGCAAAGCTATAAATGCATCGGACTTAACAACCATATGTGCAATACGCTCATGCATACTGGAGACCTGTAACTCTTCCCCGATTGTGTTGCCTACGATATCTCGTACAGCTAATGGTTTAGGGATAATGCCGAGAACTTTGCTCCCTCCCAGGGAGGCAGCTGTTGACACAGCAAACAACAAAAAAAACACAAACACAGCACAAAACATCAACAACCACCAAAAACAAACAACCACCACACAAAAAACAAACAACACGAGACGCCCATTAACCCAAGACTATCCCCTCCATAAATCAAATTAATACCCCTCGCAGCTAATGTCTTACCAAGATCAAGAGCTGCTGTGGTAAACTCTCCATCTTTACCAAATTGCGATCCGTAAAATACGCATATATTGCAGAATCGCCGAATTGGTGTTTTCTCCATTTCTACAAGTGCTCTAATCTTGTGTAAGACACGTTAGATATTATGCTTTTTCAATTGCAAGACAGGTTATGAAATGACATATGAAAATATGCAGAATGTATATATACACCCATAAAACTCTCAAATTTTGACACATGGGGACATACTTTCGGTGGGGGTTGCTCGATGCAGATTTATCGCCCCCAGATTTGAAAAAATGAGATATGCTTTCGGCGAGGTTTGACAAAACCTACACACTTGTCTCCCACGTGAAGCATGGAAAATGGAGATACACTTTCGGCGTGGGTTGACAAAACCCCCACACTTGTCTCCCACGTGTACTTATGCCATAGGGTAGTCATATGGTTTGTCAAAAAGAAAACTTGAAATTAAAATAAACAAAATCAACAAACAACAACAACACAAAAACACATTGATAATCAGATCAAACGAAACAAGAAAAAAATTCTACAACAACAACACACATTCAAATATACAAGTAGTTGTGATTGTGGCTCACATCTTCCTCTGGTTTTACGTCCAGTACGGCTGAAACGCCTTCTATGAGTCGGGGATTTGCTTCCCATCCAGTTTTCTTATAAACTGGCAAACAGGGTCGTTTTTAGTCAGATTCCCTAGACTATAACACTGCAATTCATCACGAATTTGTGTCCATAGATTAAGCAATTCACGCTGAACAAGTCCACAAGAATGTGACTCGAGAGTTAACAAAACATTATCCAGCGACGCATTACTCAAACCATTCTTAATAAATGAAAGTTTATCTTCTCTATTCCTGGACGCAAAACCTAATGAACGACAAGTCTGGTTACAATTCCATCTAGCACATTTATAACATACTTGTAACCTTTTCGCTCTTCGCCTCTTGGCGTAGTAGCTTTTTCCTAGAACAGGCATGTATTTTGCGAGATTAATGTCCGGCTCACCGGACAATCTCACCTTGGCTTCGATAAGCCATCGGATATCAGCAGGCACATTTAGGAGCATCAACGCCCAAAGTCTAGTCATCCGTATTTTATAAATTTTGGACACAGCATTTTGAGGAAGTGAAGGAAAATATTTATGAAGGTTCGACAGAAAGATATCGGCATCCATTGAAGAAGAGAAAAGGAGAGATATTACCGATGATGTGATTGAGTTTGTTCTTCTCCTAGATATGCACGTTTCAAACCTTCGAACAATGGCTTCAACTCCCGTTTGAATGTTTCCACAAGCTGCTGCACAAATGAGCTCAAAGCACAGAGTAATCAAATTAAACAAAAGAAAGGAAAAGAAAAGAGCATAAACGAAACTAAAGACACATAAAAGAGATAACAACACAATAGCAAACAAAAGTCAAAAACAAGTAAAAAATATAAAAACAAATGAGACAGATGGCAAAGAGAGATAAAACTGATCAATTTGATGGCCTACGAAAGAAATCTCCTCGAGATACAAAAATCGATCATTATTACCTCATTTTATTTTTCTTTTCTTCTTTTTTTTTATTTTTCAAAAACATTGGGTTGCCTCCTAATAAGCGCTTGGTTTAACGTCCTCAGCCCGACGTTGGTTCTATCATGGGAGGATCCAATCTCCGCTGTGCTTCTCTAGTGGGCTTGGATCCTTCTTCCAACAAGAAATGGTGAAAGCATATGGCTGGGCCTTGGATCTTAGCAATCGTCCACTTAATAGCTGTTTTGTGAACTTTAAGTACTCGGACGCGTTTCTCTTCTTGTAGTGGTGCAAGGCCCATTTCTATTGTAACTAGTAAAGGATCTTTGTCACCCAAAAACACATGCCTCAAATAATCTGGAAGTAGCTTAAACTCCAAGGTATTGGCTTTCATCACAGAAGGAAGAAGTTTCTCATTAGATAAAGGCAATTCAATGCACGAAAAATCATACCTGTTTGTGATTATAGCTATAGTCTCATCTAAGGATGCCATAGCTTCCTCCATTTCTTTGGACACTTGTATCAACCTTCTTGTTTCTTTGGAATTTTCCGTCCCTATGTGCTCACTCATTGCCTCGAAAATATTGAAACGGATCACTTTGCCATCAAACTCCATGGTGAAAGTGCTATAATGAACATCAACTCTTGATTCTAGGCATTTTCGAGAATGGCCCCCTAAAAGAATCGGTTTTGGATTAGGAGATGTCTCATCCCTATTTTAAGGACATAGAAGTCTGCTGGAAAACAATTGATTCACCTGCACAAGCACTCTTCCATCACTCTTTTGGCGATATGCATAAAAGATCAGCAACTGAATGGTAATTCCAGTTTTCGCAAAGGTCCAAGATTTAAAGAAGCATAAAGAGAATATGGCATGACATTAATAGATGCTCCTAAATCTAACATAGCTCTTTCAAACTTGGTATTACCAATGGTGCATGGAATGATGAACGTACCTGGATCATTTTCCCCCACACTTACATTCTCATTTCCCTTCAACTTTCTCTTGTTGGTGCATAACTCCTTGAGAAATTTGGTACAACGAGGTACTTGCTCGATAGCATCTAGAAGTGATATATTTACCTCGATTTTGTGTGAAGTTTCCAGGATTTCTTGTTCTTGTTCCTCCTCCTTTGATTTTAAAAATCTGCTAGGAAATGGTGGAGGAGTAACATAAGAAGGAATTTGAGTTTTGAGATCTACCTTAGAAGATGATGTGTTGTTCATGGTGGAAGTGGTGTCATCTCCTTCATCAATTTGTGATTTCTTTGTCAGGTTTTTGATACTGCCCCGTTTCCTTTTCTCTCCATTCGAATTTGCTCTCCACTTCGGCAATTAATAGCACAAAGCTTCTCTCTTGGATTGATCACTGTTTGAGAAGATAATTTTTTTGAGCATTGGCCCTTGAATTTGCTCATGCTAGTAGCCAATTGTCCCATTTGATTTGCGAGGTTTTGGATACTTGCCCCAGTTTCCTGCTGGAATTGCATTGTGTTAGTGGCTAGTGCATTAACAATATCTTCGAGAGACATACCTGAGTTTTGCGAAGCTGGTTGCGGTGCTGGATGTGGCATTGGTGGTGGTTGCATTTGAAATGGTTGCTGCACTCTAGGTTTATTGAAACTTTGTGGCCGATTTGGTATCACATTTGGAGTGATTGGTTGATGATTCCAGTAACTGAAATTATGTTGATCTTCCCATCCAGCAATGTAAGTGCTAGAGAAAGGATCATACCATTGCCTCGTTTGTCCTGGAAATCCACCCATGGCATTGGCTTGTTCCATATATTCTTCTTGTAAAGTTGGATACATGTCGATTGGATGCTCCCTCGTAGAATATATCCCACATTCATAAGATTTTTGCATATCTCCTACAGCCATGTTTTCCACAATAGAGATTAGCTCAGAAAGTTGTTGTTCAATGTTCGGAGTGCTTACCTCATTTACTCTCCATGGTACTTGTGGCTCAAATCTGCTACTGAATTGATAGAAGTTTACTGCCATGTTGTCTAAACACAAACAATCAGAAAAGAAAAACAAAGAAAATATGAATCAACAATGGAAACAAAATAACAAATCGATTAGAAAATCAATCCCCGGCAACGGCGCCAAAAACTTGATGCGTTCGAAGCTAGCAAGTATACTAGTCGCACAAGTAATAAAGTGATAAGTAAGATATCGTTCCCACGAGGATTGATTCTAATTGAATTTGTTATTTCCAGCAACAATAACCTAAACAGGGGGGATTTTTGTTGAATGCTTTACTAAATGAAATAAGAATGCAAGTAAAGAATAACAAAACAGAAAGTAAATTTGAATGAAAAATCAATGGGAGAAAGCTGGTTAAAGGATCCTTCTCTACCACAAGATATGGATTTGCGAATTAATTGTAGAATTATCATCTAATTACAGCATTGAAGTTATCAACCGTAGATAATAACAAGCTCTATTACCCCAATCCTTCCTTACTTTGTTGTTAAATAAAACAAGCTCTTTATTTAATCTCTATCCATTAAACAACCTAGAACAAGCTCTCTAAATTTAATTCAATGAATGCATTATGAAAAGAAAGACAGGTTGATCTAAGCAATAAACACACAAGCTCCGATTATTTAACTTAGGTTATATTCTCCAATTGCAATCTCTGATCACAATTTTGCTACTAATGATTAGAAATTCAAGACAATTACGGATCAAGATTTCTAGTCTAGCAAAAGACAATATCCAGATTATATTCAGTTGGCCACCCAAATACAATCCAGCAAGCAATCATAAGCATTAGACATGGGAAAATACAAGCAGCTTCAATTAGAGAATTGGATAACAACTTCTTGCACAATCAACTTACAAAAATCATATCAAGGGCTTTAAAATCACCCTCAACCAATTCAGATTCAGTTACACATGTTTAAGAACGTGGTAAATACAATACAACATGGAGACATTCCAGAAAATGAAAGGGAAGGGAAAAACTTAGCAAATTTGATGTAATTCTCTTTGGATTGTAGTTCTTCCTCTTTCCAAGCTTCCTTTCTCCTTCAAGAACTCCAAGAGATGAAAGAATTCCAGAGCTGCAGCCTTCACCACGTTCTCCCCTCTTCAAGTTTATGAAATAAAACCCTAAAATGTGTTTAAATACTCTGCTACAGTAATGTGCTACAGTGTCCCGTATTATACATGCTACAGTGATGTGTGGAATTACATTTCTACACTTCTCACACTGTTTTGATTACAACTTTCGGTACACTGAATGGATTCATAAACCGTAATTGTCTCCAAAAAGTAGACTTCGAGAGCTTTTCAACGGTATATGATATGTCATCGGGTTCATTGTATATCAATACAATTTAATCCGAGAAGATGGTTGACTAGCAGAGGTGAAAATGAAGGGTTTTACTCCATTTTTGTGCAAGTTGCTCCAAAACTCCTACAAACATCAAAACCACACAAAAACATAAAAATACCAAGGAATATAGCAAAGAAACATGGACGAATTGATATGAAAATGATATATAAATAGACACTTATCAGGTATAGAACTCTTTTTCTTTTCTTTTTTTTTTTTTAACTGCAATTGCACTCCCCCACACTTAAACAATACATTGTCCTCAATGTTTAAGTACGTGGAAGATAAGTACAGATTTTTTTTTTCTCTTTTTTTTATTACAAACATAATAAAACTCACTTGCATTGCTCATGGCACAATCCAACCTCCTCTAACTTCCCAAAACCAGAACATAGCTCAAAATGTAATTGAGAATGATTTACATGCTCATATGTAAGGGATAAACTGTTTGGAACAAATTCAATTGAGATTAGGAAATCTTTTAGTGAGTTAACAAAGAAAAAGGTTTACAGAGGCTCAAAGGGGTAACTAGGGATCAATTTTAGTGAAGGTTGGCTCTTAAGGCTCCAACGATCCAAAGATGGCCTAAATCATTTCCCTAATGTTGCACAGTCTAGGATTTCGCCTCGAGTGACCATCAAACAAGTTCTAGAATTCATTGAAATCTGGAGAAACACTTAAATTACCTAAACTTTCTCTAAGTGAACAAATAACTCAGTGATAATAGCTCAGTGCTCAATGTTGCGCAAGGAATCAAAAGCAAAGCGAAAACCAATAAACATTTCAATCAGACAGATCCATGCATCATTTATCATTTTCCAAGAGTTATTCTTAATTCAATCATTATCTTATCATCGACCATCAAAATGCAAGAAAAGAGGTACGTGGCGTTGTTACACCTGAGTCAAGATTGTATATTTCAACAATCCTTAGGACCAGTAGCCCGCAGACTTAAGGTTTCCAGCCTATATCCCTTTATTATGAAGGAACAAAACAAGATACAAGACACTTCAAACAACATGAAATAAACAAACTACAGATTTATGTCGAGAGAATGCGTTTCAAGGGTTAAAGAAAACCCCATATTCTGCCATTTTCAGGTTTTTCCACAATTGTTTTTTTCGAATCGAAACTGATAAAGATAAAAACACATAACAACTCTAAATTACGCAAAACTAAACTCACTCATAAAATAACAAAGTTCAACAAGTCAGCAAACAAAAACAAGTTAGTTAGAATGGGTCTAAAAAGTTTAGAAGTTAGCCTCCTTATTCAGCCATTATGGATTGAAGAGATCCAGAATGCGTTTCAAGAGAACTTGAACTTTTTAAGCCACCACTCTAAAAACCGAGATTAGAAAATATTACCTGGGACGAAAGAAATAACCTGAAAAAGCTCAAAAGAAACGACATGAAAAATCTCAAATAAACACACTAAAAAGAAAGCAAACAAAAACGAAGCAACCCAGCAAATAGCGATTACAGATGGAGGGTTAAATCCAGTTGACGCCTTTTGTTGCCTTCTCCAAACCAATTTATCCGAGCCATTGTTGGATCAGGTGAATAGACGAATTCTTGTAGTTTGTCAATTAACTCTCCTGCAGTTGAAGCTGTAACCAGCATTTGCCTTGCTGACGGTGAGATGAAATTTTTTTCTACAGCTTGATCAAGAAAGGACAACAAACCATCAAAAAAATTATTAACATTTAACAAACCAATGGGTTTCCGATGGATGTTTAGCTGTGCCCAAGAGGTGATTTGAAATATCTCCTCTAATGTACCATAACCACCCGGCAAAGCTATAAATGCATCGGACTTAACAACCATATGTGCAATACGCTCATGCATACTAGAGACCTGTAACTCTTCCCCGATTGTGTTGCCTACGATATCTCGTACAGCGAATGGTTTAGGGATAATGCCGAGAACTTTGCTCCCTCCTAGGGATGCAGCTGTTGACACACACCCCATTAACCCAAGACTACCCCCTCCATAAATCAAATTAATACCCCTCGCAGCTAATGTCCTACCAAGATCAAGAGCTGCTGTGGTAAACTCTCCATCTTTACCAAATTGCGATCCGCAAAATACGCATATATTGCGGAATCGCCGAATTGGTGTTTTCTCCATTTCTACAAGTGCTCTAATCTTGTGTAAGACACGTTAGATATTATGCTTTTCAATTGCAAGACAGGTTATGGAATGACATATGAAAATATGCAGAATGTATATATACACCCATAAAACTCTCAAATTTTGACACATGGGGACATACTTTCGGTGGGGGTTGCTCGATGCAGATTTATCGCCCCAAGATTTGAAAAAATGAGATATGCTTTCGGCGAGGTTTGACAAAACCTACACACTTGTCTCCCACGTGAAGCATGGAAAATGGAGATACACTTTCGGCGGGGGTTGACAAAACCCCCACACTTGTCTCCCACGTGAAGCATTAAAAATGGAGATACACTTTCGGTGGAGGTTGACAAAACCTCCACACTTGTCTCCCACGTGTACTTATGCCATAGGGTAGTCATATGGTTTGTCAAAAAGAAAACTTGAAATTAAAACAAACAAAATCAACAAACAACAACAACACAAAAACAACATTGATAATCAGATCAAACGAAACAAGAAAAAAATTCTACAACAACAACACACATTCAAATATACAAGTAGTTGTGATTGTGGCTCACATCTTCCTCTGGTTTTACGTCCAGTAACGGCTGAAACGCCTTCTATGAGTCGGGGATTTGCTTCCCATCCAGTTTTCTTATAAACTGGCAAACAGGGTCATTTTTAGTCAGATTCCCTAGACTATAACACTGCAATTCATTACGAAATTGTGTCCATAGATTAAGCAATTCACGCTGAACAAGTCCACAAGAATGTGACTCGTGATAGGTGTCTATTTACGTATTACTTTTATATCAATTCGTCCATGTTTCTTTGGTATATTCCTTGGTATTTTTATGTTTTTGTTTGGTTTTGATGTTTGTAGGAGTTTTGGAGCAACTTGCACAAAAATGGAGTAAAACCCTTCATTTTCACCTCTGCTAGTCAGTGATCTTCTCGGATTTAATTGTATTGATATACAATGAACCCGATGACATTTTATATACCGTTGGAAAGCTCTCGAAGTCTATTTTCTGGAGAAATTTACGGTTTATAAATCCATTCAGTGTACCAAAAGTTGTAATAAAAACAGTGTGAGATGCATAGAAATCTAATTCCACAAGCCACTGTAGCATGTATAATACGGGGCACTGTAGCAAGTCACTGTAGCAGAGTATTTAAACACATTGTAGGGTTTTATTTTGATAACTTGAGGAGGGGAGAACGTGGTGGAGGCTGCAGCTCTGGAATTCTTTCATCTCCTGGAGTTCTTGAAGGAGAAAGGAAGCTTGGAAAGAGGAAGAACTACAATCCAAAAAGAATTACATCAAATTTGCTAAGTTTTTCCCTTCCCTTTCATTTTCTTGAATGTCTCCATGTTGTATTGTATTTACCACGTTCTTAAACATGTGTAACTGAATATGAATTGGTTAAGGGTGATTTCAAAGCCCCTGATATGGTTTTTGTAAGTTGATTGTGTAAGGAATTGTTTATCCAATTCTCTAATTGAAGTTGCTTGTATTCTCCCATATTTAATGCTTATGATTTCTTGCTGATTGTATTTGAGTGGCCAACTGAATATAATCTGGTTGTGATTTATTGCTAGACTAGAAATCTTGATCCGTAATTGTCTTGAATTTCTAATCATTAGTAGCAAAATTGTGATCAGAGATTACAATTGTAGAATATAACCTAAGTTAAATAATCCGAGCTTGTGTGTTTATTGCTTAGATCAACCTATCTTTCTTATCGTAATGTATCCATTGAATTAACTTTAGAGAGCTTGTTCTAGTTTGTTTAATGGATAGAGATTAAATAAAGAGCCTGTTTTATTTAACAACAAAGTAAGGAAAGATTGGGATAACAGAGCTTGTTGTTATCTACAGTTGATAATTTCAATGGTATAATTGGATGACAATTCTACAATTAATTCGCAAATCCGTATCTTGTGGTAGAGAATGATCCCTTAACCGGGTTTCTCTCATTGATTTTTCAATCTGTTTAAATTTGCATTGTGTTATTCTTTACTTGCATTAATATTTCATCTAGTTAATCAATCACAAAACCCCCCTCATTTAGTTTATTGTTGCTTTCGAATAACAAATTCAATTAGAATCAATCCTCGTGGGAACGATATCGTACTTATCACTTTATTACTTGTGCGACTAGTATACTTGCTAGTTTCGAACGCATCAAGTTTTTGGCGCCGTTGCCGGGGATTGATTTTCTAATCGATTTGTTATTTTGTTTTCATTGTTGATTCGTAATTTTTTGTTTTTCTTCTCTGATTGTTTGTGTTTAGGAGACATGGCAGTAAACTTTCAACAATTTAGTAGCCGATTTGAGCCACAGTTACATTGGAGTGTAAATGAGGTAAGCACTCAGAACATTGACCAACAACTTTCTGAGCTAACCTCTCTTGTGGAAAACATGGCTGTAGGAGATATGCAAAAATCTTATGAATGTGGGATATATTCTACGATAGAGTATCCAATCGACATGTATCCAACTTTACAAGAAGAAAATATGGAACAAGCCAATGCAATGGGTGGATTTCCAGGACAAACGAGGCAATGGTATGATCCTTTCTCTAGCACTTACAATGCTGGATGGGAAGATCATCCTAATTTTAATTACTGGAATCATCAACCAATCGCCCCAAATGCCATACCAAATCGGACGCAAGGTTTTAATCAACCTAGAGTGCAGCAACCATTTCAAATGCAACCACCAACACTGCCACAACCAGCACCACAACCAACTCCAGAAAACTCAGGTATGTCACTCCAGGATATTGTTAATGAACTTGCCACTAACACAATGCAATTCCAGCAGGAAATTGGGGCAAGTATCCAGAACCTGGTAAATCAAATGGGACAATTGGCTACTAGCATGAGCAAATTTGAGGGCCAATGCTCAGAACAATTATCTTCTCAAACGATGATCAATCCAAGAGAGAATGCTTGTGCGATAACTTTGCGAAGTGAAGGGCAAATTCTAAGTGGAGAGCAATTGGAAACGGGGGCAAGTATCCAAAACCTGGCAAAGAAATCACAAACTAATAAAGGAGATGACATCACATCCACCATGAACAAAACATTGACTTCTCAGGTAAATCCTATAACTCCCATTCCTTCATATGTTTCCCCTCCACTTTTTTCTAGTAGATTTGCAAAAACGAAGGAGGAACAAGAACAAGAAATCCTGGAAACTTCTCACAAAATCGAGGTAAACATACCACTTCTGGATACTATCGAGCAAGTACCTCATTATACAAAATGTCTCAAGGAGTTATGCACCAGCAAAAGAAAGTTAAAAATAAATGAGAAAGTAAGTGTGGGGGAAGATGTTTCAGCTGTATTGCAAAGGAAAATTCCTCTAATGTGCAAAGATCCAGGTACGTTCACCATGCCATGCACCATTGGTAAAACCAAGTTTAAAAGAGTTATGTTAGATTTAGAAGCATCTATTAACATCATGCCATATTCTATTTATGCTTCTTTAAATCTTGGACTTTTTACGGAAACTGGTATTACCATTCAGCTTGCTGATCATTTTAATGCATATCCCAAAAGAGTTGTGGAAGATGTGCTTGTGCAGGTGAATCAATTGTTTTTCCCAGCAGACTTCTATGTCCTTAAAATAGAGGATGAGACATCTCCTAATCCAACTCCGATTCTTTTAGGGAGACCATCCTTGAAAAATGCTAGAACCAAGATTGATGTTTATGATGGCACTTTCACCATGAAGTTTGATGGCAAAGTGATCCGTTTCAATATTTTCGAGTCAATGAGGTACCCTAGTGACTTGCATTCTGTTTTTGCAGTTGACATTATTGATTCTTTGCCACAA
>SNVD02005955.1:0-23204 GCA_013180625.2 Boswellia sacra
TTTTTTTCTTTTTTTCTTTTTTTTTTCAAACACAATAGAACTCACTTGCATTGCTCATGACACATCCCAAACTCCTCTAACTTCCCAAAACCAGAACATAGCTCAAAATTTAATTGTGAACGATCTACATGCTCATAGGTAAGGGATAAAACTGTTTGGAACAATAACATTTTGAGGTTAGGAAATCTTTTAGTGAGTTAACAAAGAAAAAGGCTTACAAAGGCTCAAAGGGGTTACTAGGGATCAATTTCAGTCAAGGTTGGCTATTAAGGCTCAAACGGTCCAAAGATGGCCTAAATCATTTCACCAATGTTGCACAGTCTAGGATTTCGCCTCGAGTGACCATCAAACAAGTTCTAGAATTCATTGAAATCTGAAGAAACATTTAAATTACCTAAACTTTCTCTAAGTGAACAAATAACTCAGTGATAATAGCTCAGTGCTCAATGTTGCGCAAGGAATCAAAAGCAAAGCAAAAACCAATAACCATTTCAAGCACACAGATCCATGCATCATTTATCATTTTCCAAGAGTTATTCTTAATTCAATCATTATCTATCATCGACCCACAAAATGCAAGAAAAGAGGTACGTGGCGTTGTTACACCTGAGTCAAGATTGTATATTTAAACAATCCTTAGGACCAGTAGCCCGCAGACTTAAGGTTCCAGCCTATATACCTTTATTATGAAAGAACAAAACAAGAAACAAGACACTTCAAACACATGAAATAAACAAACTACAGACTTATTTAGAGAGAATGCGTTTCAAGAGTTAAGGAAACGCCATATTCTGCCGATTCTCAGGTTTTCCACAATTGTTTTTTGAATCGAAACTGATAAAGATAAAAACACATAACAACTCTAAATTACGCAAAACTAAACTCACTCATAAAATAACAAAGTTCAACAAGTCAGCAACAAAAACAAGTTAGTTAGAATGGGTCTAAAAAGTTTAGAAGTTAGCCTCCTTATTCAGCCATTATGGATTGAAGAGATCCAGAATGCGTTTCAAGAGGAATTAAACTTTTTTAAGCCACCACTCTAAAAGCCATGATTAGAAAATATTACCTGGGGCGAAAGAAATAACCTGAAAAAAACTCAAAAGAAATGACATGAAAAATCTCAATAACCACTCAAAAGAAAGCAAACGAAAATGAAGCAAACCAGCAGATAGAGATTACAGATGGAGCGTTAAATCCAGTTTACGCCTCTTATTGCCTTCTCCAAACCAATCTAGCCGAGCCATTGTTGAATCAGGCGAATAGACGAATTCTTGTAATTTGTCAATTAACTCCCCTACAGTTGAAGCTGTAACCAGGATTTGCCTCGCTGACTGTGAGATGAAGTTTTTTTTCTACTGCTTGATCAAGAAAAGACAACAAACCATCAAAAAAATTATTGACATTTAACAAACCAATGGGTTTCCGATGGATGTTTAGCTGTGCCCAAGAGGTGATTTGAAATATCTCCTCTAATGTACCATAACTACCGGGCAAAGCTATAAATGCATCAGATTTAATGACCATATGTGCAATACGCTCATGCATACTAGAAACCTGTAACTCTTCCCCATGGTGTTGCCTACGATATCTCATACAGCTAATGGTTTAGGGATAATGCCGAGAACTTTGCTTCCTCCTAAGGATGCAGCTGTCGACACACACCCCATTAACCCAAGACTACCCCCTCTATAAATCAAATTAATACCCCTCGCAGCTAATGTCCTACCAAGATCAAGAGCTGTGATAAGTGTCTATTTATGTATTATTTTCATATCAATTCGTCCATGTTTCTTTGCTATATTCCTTGGTATTTTTATGTTTTTGTGTGGTTTTGATGTTTGTAGGAGTTTTGGAGCAACTTGCACAAAAATGGAGTAAAACCCTTCATTTTCACCTCTGCTAGTCAACCATCTTCTCGAATTTAATTGTATTGATATACAATGAACCCGATGACATATCATATACCGTTGCAAAGCTCTCGAAGTCTATTTTCTGGAGAAATTTACGGTTTATAAATCCATTCAGTGTACCAAAAGTTGTAATCAAAACAGTGTGAGAAGTATAGAAATGTAATTCCACAAATAACTGTAGCATGTATAATACGGGACACTATAGCAGGTTACTGTAGCAGAGTATTTAAACACATTTTAGGGTTTTATTTTCATAACTTGAAGAGGGGAAAATGACATAGGAGTGTTGCAATCCATGGGATTCATGATAGATCATCAAGGGGTGCAAATTGTTACAATGGTTAGGAGTGCACATGAACCAGAATGAGGGATAATTTCGTAAAAGAACTGGTATTGCTGTGCAGAGAATTAAATGTCAAGATTTGTGGCTATAAAAGATCTTGAAGTCAGCTTTCTAACACATTTGTCAATGTGTCATTTGGAGTTGTCTGCAGGAATCTATGACTATCTCTTCACAGCTGGTTCATAGTTAATGGTGCATTAAAGTCTACTCTAGAATTTGAATTTGATTGCTTAGTTGGTTGGAATTTGAATTTCTAGCTTAGTTGGTTGTGCTTTTATTATCTAATGTGTTTACTTATGAGTCTTAGTTAAAATGAGTTGCCAATGTAGTAGTTGAGCAGTAATTGTTGACATCATTTAATTATTGTCTTTTACCTATGCTGGGAGGGTTGTTCCAAGTTATTTAAGTTCTAAAGTTGTGTATTCAAAGGAGTGAAGTTTTGAATTCGAATTTGAGTGAAATTTCAGTGTTTATACTGATTTCTCCTTAACTCTGTATCTCTTGGTGGATTCCATAGATTGGTGAGTTAGTTTGAGCCCTGTATCCTTGGTTTACATCCTTGGGTGATGAATTTTCTGTATCCCATTGGTGTTTACCTTGGTGGTGAGCTTGTTATCCCTTTCAAAGAGTGTTTGTTAAGTTCCTTTATCAACTTGAAGATCCTATCCTCATCTATTATAATCCAGCAGCCCGGTATCAGATTTGGTATCAGAGCCATATCTCGAAGATCCGGTATCAGATTGGTATCAGAGCTTTTGGTTCAATGGCTGGTTGTACTCACAAAGCTACTTCTACTACCCAATTGCCTCCTTCTCAAAGAGATGAACGAGATTTGATCATTGAAGATCTCAGGCGGCAACTCCAGCAAGTCCAGCAACATTTGATCATTGAAGATCTTATGCGGCAGCTCCAACAACTCCAGCAACATTTAGTAATTTTGGAAAATAAAGACTTCGCAGGTGGAATGCAAGGAGAAGTAGAAGATCAAAGTCCTTTGGACAATTATGCTAATAAAGATGAATCGGTGGAAAATGATGAAGTAGACCGTGACTTCTTTGAGGATCATGGAAAACCACCAATATTTGATGACTTTTACGAAATTGATGAAGAGATCGAGTCAGATGCCTTGATCAATTTCGATAATCCAGAATTTGTTGATGAAGAGGAAGTCACTTATGCAAATCGAGGTGATTCTCTTTTTCTTATTCAAAGGAGTTTGAGTATTGCCCAAGAACGAGAAGATGATTGGCTTCACAGAAATATCTTCCATAGCAGATGTTCTTCTCATGGCAAGGTGTGCAACTTTATTATTGATGGTGGCAGCTTTGAAAATTTGGTGTCTACAGAGACGATTGATAAACTTGGTCTTCAAACAAAGAAGCATCCTCAACCGTACAAGATTTCATGGCTTCGGAAAGATAACGAGATCAAGGTAAACAAACGCTGCCTTGTTTCATTTTCTATTGGGAAAAAGTATAAAGATGAAATATGGTGTGATGTTGTTCCTATGGATGCTGGTCATTTACTTCTTGGTAGACCATGGCAGTATGATAGGAGAGTAATGCATGATGGCTATAGGAATACTTATACATTCTTTAAAGATGGGGTCAAAGTTATTTTGGGTCCTTCAAAGTTAGAATGTTTTCCTAAACCTACTAAAGGGGAGGGAAATGCTTTGCTTACCCAAACAGCATGTAGAAGAGAGTTGGAGAAGGGAAGTGAAATTTATGTGTTCTTATTGTTAGAAGAAAATGAAGTTAGTAATGAACCACCTTCGGAGATGAAATATCTTCTTGAAGAATACCATGATGTTATACCAAATGAGATACCACCAGGCCTTCCTCCAATGAGAGGCATACATCATTGTATTGATCTTGTTCCAGGTGCTGTTATTAGCCAAGAAGGCAGACCAATTGCTTTCTTTAGTGAAAAATTGAATGCATCTCGCAAAAAGTACTCAACTTATGACAAAGAGTTGTATGCTATTTGTCGAGCTTTGAAGCATTGGAGTCAGTATCTCTTGCCAAAACCATTCGTTCTATATTCTGACCATGAAGCTTTGAAGTTCATCAACAGCCAACAGAAGTGATGCGTTCGAAACTAGCAAGTATATTAGTTGCACAAGTAATAAAGTGATGAGTGAGATATCGTTCCCACGAGGATTGATTCTAATTAAATTTGTTATTTTTCAGCAACAATAAACTAAATATGGGGGGTTTTGTTGAATGATTAATTAAACTGAATACGAAGACAAATAAAGAATAACACAACACAATATTAAATGAATTGAAAATTCAATGAGAGACACTTGGTTAAGGGTTCTTTCTCTACCACAAGATATGAATTTGTGAATTAACATAGAATTATAATCCAATTACAGCATTGAAGTTATCAACCGTAGATAACAACAAGCTATGTTATCCCAATCTTTCCTCACTTTGTTGTTAAATAAAACAAGCTCTTTATTTAATCTCTATCCATTAAACAACCTAGAACAAGCTCTCTAAGTTTAATTCAATAGAAGCATTACGATGAGAAAGATAGGTTGATCTAAGCAATAATCACAAAAGTTCGGATTATTTAACCTAGGTTGTATTTTCCAATTGCAATCTCTGATCACAATTTTGATACTAATGATTGGAAATTCATGACAATTACGGATCAAGATTTCTAATCTAGCAATAGACAACAACAGATTATATTCAGTTGGCCATTCCAAATACAAATAGTAAGCAATCATAAGCATTAGATATGGGAAAATACAAGCAACTTCAATTAGAGAATTGGATAACAACTTCTTGCACAATCAACTCACAAAAACCATATCAAGGGCTTTGAAATCATCCTCAACCAATTCAGATTTAGTTACACATATTCAATCAGAATAACAAATACAATACAGAGAAATTCCAGAATTGAAAAGGAAAGGAAGAACTTAGCAAATTCTTTGAAAATCTTCTTTGTAGATGAATCTTCTTGGAATTGTAGTTCCTCCTCTTTCAAATCTTCTTTCTCCTTCAAGAACTCCAAGGGATGAGAGAAATCCAGAAATGCAGCCTCCTCCCACGTTTTCCCCTCTTCAAGTTATGAAAATAAAACCCTAAAATGTGTTTAATTACTCTGCTACAGTGACTTGCTACAGTGCCCCGTATTATACATGCTACAGTGCTTGTGGAATTATATTTCTATACATCTCACACTGTTGTGATTACAACTTTTGGTACACTGAATGGATTTATAAACCGTAAATTTCTCCAGAAAATAGACTTCGAGAGCTGTCCAACGGTATATAATATGTCATCGGGTTCATTGTATATCAATACAATTAAATCCGAGAAGATGGTTGACTAGCAGAGGTGAAAATGAAGGGTTTTACTCCATTTTTGAGCAAGTTGCTCCAAAACTCCTACAAACATCAAAACCACACAAAAACATAAAAATACCAATGAATATAGCAAAGAAAAATGGACGAATTGATATAAAAGTAATACATAAATAGACACCTATCAAATTCCCCCACACTTAGACTTTGCTAGTCCTCGAGCAAATAAAATGATACGAAACAAAACTAAACCGAAACAGAATCAAAGAAAAATTAAAACACACACAAATGCTTCAACTTGAAAATAGGCCTCAAAGATTGTACTTAATTATAACCCAAGGAAAACTTCAAAATAATGCACTTGATCAAGAATTTCATCTCAAAGATTAGTTTCGCTTCACTTCAATTCCTCAAGTGTGTGTGTTAGAGCCATTCTCACCTAATCACTTGTAACCCAGATGAGTTTATGCATAAAAATGAATCATATTTAATATTGAAGATGTGTGTATAAATGAACTCCATAGGCCTGCTTTTCAAGTCACTCTCCACTAATGTAGACATGCACAACACCAAGGATCAAGTAGGACTTATTAAGCTTGTAACGTTTGGCTTGGGTGAAGGTATGATAAAGGATAATAATTTGGCTCAAATCACCCACAAACACATAAAACATTCAAGACTATGTAGAGCTCAACCCTATAACACAACTTCATTTCAATTCACCAGGTTACTCCCCCAAACTTATTTAGAACACTCGAACTCTCTTTTTTTTCTTTTTTCTTTTTTTCTTTTTTCTTTTTTTTTTTGTAGAAAGCAAAAGAAACTACACCCCCACACTTTGTTGTTTCATTCTTTTTAAGAACGCCTAAGGGTATAGGATCTTTTTTTCTTTTTTTTCTTTTTTTTTTTTTTTTTGTTTTTTTGTTTTTTTTTTTTTTTTTTTTTTTGTTTTGTTTTTTTTTTTTTTTTTTTTTTTTTTTTTTTTTTTTTGTTTTTTTTTTTTTTGTTTTTTTTCTTTTTTTTTTCTTTTTTTTTTTTTTTTTTTTTTTTTTTTTCTTTTTTTTTTTTTTGTTTTTTTTTTTTTTTTTTTTTTTTCATTGTTTTTTAACGGCAATCTCCCTCCCCCACACTTAAATAACACATTGTCCTCAATGTTTAAGTATGTGGAAGATAAGTACAGATTTTTTTCTCTTTTTTTTTTACAAACATAATAAAAATCACTTGCATTGCTCATGGCACAATCCAACCTCCTCTAACTTCCCAAAACCAGAACATAGCTCAAAATGTAATTGCGAATGATTTACATGCTCATAGGTAAGGGATAAACTGTTTGGAACGAATTCAATTAAGGTTAGGAAATCTTTTAGTGAGTTAACAAAGAAAAAGGTTTACAGAGGCTCAAAGGGGTAACTAGGGATCAATTTTAGTCAAGGTTGGCTCGTAAGGCTCAAACGGTCCAAAGATGGCCTAAATCATTTCCCTAATGTTGCACAGTCTAGGATTTCGCCTCGAGTGACAATCAAACAAGTTCTAGAATTCATTGAAATCTGGAGAAACACTTAAATTACATAAACTTTCTCTACGTGAACAAATAACTCAGTGATAATAGCTCAGTGCTCAATGTTGCGCAAGGAATCAAAAGCAAAGCGAAAACCAATAAACATTCCAAGCACACAGATCCATGCATCATTTATCATTTTCCAAGAGTTATTCTTAATTCAATCATTGCCTTATCATTGGGCCATAAAATGCAAGAGAAGAGGTACGTGGCATTGTTACACCTGAGTCAAGATTGTATATTTCAACAATCCTTGGGACCAGTAGCCCGCAGACTTAAGGTTTCCAGCCTATATACCTTTATTATGAAAGAACAAAACAAGAAACAAGACACTTCAAATAACATGAACTAAACAAACTACAGATTTATTTAGAGAGAATGCGTTTCAAGGGTTAAAGAAACCCCATATTCTGCAATTCTCAGGTTTTTCCACAATTGTTTTTTTTTTTTAAATCAAAACTGATAAAGATAAAAACACATAACAACTCTAAATTACGCAAAACTAAACTCACTCATAAAATAACAAAGTTCAACAAGTCAGCAAACAAAAACAAGTTAGTTAGAATGGGTCTACAAAGTTTAGAAATTAGCCTCCTTATTCAGCCATTATGGATTGAAGAGATCCAGAATGCGTTTCAAGAGAACTTGAACTTTTTAAGCCACCACTCTAAAAACCGAGATTAGAAAATATTACCTGGGACGAAAGAAATAACCTGAAAAAGCTCAAAAGAAACGACATGAAAAATCTCAAATAAACACACTAAAAAGAAAGCAAACAAAAACGAAGCAAACTAGCAAATAGAGATTACAGACGGAGGGTTAAATCCAGTTGACGCCTTTTGTTGCCTTCTCCAAACCAATTTATCCGAGCCATTGTTGGATCAGGTGAATAGACGAATTCTTGTAGTTTGTCAATTAACTCTCCTGCAGTTGAAGCTGTAACCAGCATTTGCCTTGCTGACGGTGAGATGAAATTTTTTTCTACAGCTTGATCAAGAAAGGACAACAAACCATCAAAAAAATTATTAACATTTAACAAACCAATGGGTTTCCGATGGATGTTTAGCTGTGCCCAAGAGGTGATTTGAAATATCTCCTCTAATGTACCATAACCACCCGGCAAAGCTATAAATGCATCGGACTTAACAACCATATGTGCAATACGATTATGCATACTAGAGACCTGTAACTCTTCCCCGATTGTGTTGCCTACGATATCTCGTACAGCTAATGGTTTAGGGATAATGCCGAGAACTTTGCTCCCTCCTAGGGATGCAGCTGTTGACACACACCCCATTAACCCAAGACTACCCCCTCCATAAATCAAATTAATACCCCTCGCAGCTAATGTCCTACCAAGATCAAGAGCTGCTGTGGTAAACTCTCCATCTTTACCAAATTGCGATCCGCAAAATACGCATATATTGCGGAATCGCCGAATTGGTGTTTTCTCCATTTCTACAAGTGCTCTAATCTTGTGTAAGACACGTTAGATATTATGCTTTTCAATTGCAAGACAGGTTATGGAATGACATATGAAAATATGCAGAATGTATATATACACCCATAAAACTCTCAAATTTTGACACATGGGGACATACTTTCGTTGGGGTTTGCTCGATGCAGATTTATCGCCCCAAGATTTGAAAAAATGAGATATGCTTTCGGCGAGGTTTGACAAAACCTACACACTTGTCTCCCACGTGAAGCATGGAAAATGGAGATACACTTTCGGCGGGGGTTGACAAAACCCCCACACTTGTCTCCCACGTGAAGCATAAAAAATAGAGATACAATTTCGGTGGAGGTTGACAAAACCTCCACACTTGTCTCCCACGTGTACTTATGCCATAGGGTAGTCATATGGTTTGTCAAAAAGAAAACTTGAAATTAAAACAAACAAAATCAACAAACAACAACAACACAAAAACAACATTGATAATCAGATCAAACGAAACAAGAAAAAAAATTCGACAATAACAACACACATTCAAATATACAAGTAGTTGTGATTGTGGCTCACATCTTCCTCTGGTTTTACGTCCAGTAATGGCTGAAACGCCTTCTATGAGTCGGGGATGTGCTTCCCATCCAGTTTTCTTATAAACTGGCAAACAGGGTCGTTTTTAGTCAGATTCCCTAGACTATAACACTGCAATTCATCACGAAATTGTGTCATAGATTAAGCAATTCACGCTGAACAAGTCCACAAGAATGTGACTCGAGAGTTAACAAAACATTATCCAGCGACTCATTACTCAAACCATTCTTAATAAATGAAAGTTTATCTTCTCTATTCCTGGATGCAAAATGATAGGTGTATATTTATGTATTACTTTTATTTCAATTCGTCCATGTTTCTTTGTTATATTCCGTGGTATTTTTATGTTTTTGTGTGTTTTGATGTTTGTAGGAGTTTTGGAGCAACTTGCACAAAAATGGAGTAAAACCCTTCATTTTCACCTCTGCTAGTCAACCATCTTCTCGATTTAATTGTATTGATATACAATGAACCCGATGACATATTATATACCGTTGGAAAGCTCTCGAAGTCTATTTTCTGGAGAAATTTACGGTTTATAAATCCATTCAGTGTACCAAAAGTTGTAATAAAAACAGTGTGAGAAGTATAGAAATGTAATTCCACAAATCACTGTAGCATGTATAATACGGGACACTGTAGCAGGCTACTGTATCAGAGTATTTAAACACATTTTAGGGTTGTATTTTGATAACTTGAAGGGGGGAGAACGTGTTAGAGGCAGCATTTCTGGATTTCTCTCATCTCTTGGAGTTCTTGAAGGAGAAAGAAGGCTTGGAAAGAGGAAGAACTACAATCCTAAGGAGATTCATCTACAAAGGAGATTTTCAAAGGATTTGCTAAGTTTTTCTTTTCCTTTTCAATTCTGGAATTTCTCTATATTATATTTATGTTGTTCTTAAACATGTGTAACTGAATCTGAATTGGTTGAGGGTGATTTTAAAGCCCCTGATATGGTTTTTGTAAGTTGATTGTGTAAGGAATTGTTATCCAATTCTCTAATTGAAGTTGCTTGTATTCTCCCATATTTAATGCTTATGATTGCTTGCTGATTGTATTTGAGTGGCCAATGAATATAATCTGGTTGTGATTTATTGCTAGACTAGAAATCTTGATCCGTAATTGTCTTGAATTTCTAATCATTAGTAGCAAAATTGTGACAGAGATTACAATTGGAGAATATAACCTAAGTTAAATAATCCGAGCTTGTGTGTTTATTGCTTAGATCAACCTATCTTTCTTATCATAATGCATCCATTGAATTAAACTCAGAGAGCTTGTTCTAGGTTGTTTAATGGATTGAGATTAAATAAAGAGCTTGTTTTATTTAACAACAAAGTAAGGTAAGATTGAGATAACAGAGCTTATTGTTATCTACGGTTGATAATTTCAATGGTGTAATTGGATGATAATTCTACAATAAATTCCAAATCCATATCTTGTGGTGGAGAATGATCCCTTGGCCAGATTTCTGTCATTGATT
This sequence comes from Boswellia sacra, assembly GCA_013180625.2. Lineage (NCBI taxonomy): Eukaryota > Viridiplantae > Streptophyta > Magnoliopsida > Sapindales > Burseraceae > Boswellia > Boswellia sacra. Next base: position 10,661 of record SNVD02005955.1, read on the forward strand.
TTAATTCCCATTTCAATGAAATTTGCATTGTGTTATTCATTAATTACCGTCGTATTCAATTTTTCATCTAGTTAATCAACCAACAAAACCCCCCAGTTAGTTAATTGTTGCTGGAAATAACAAATTCAATTAGAATCAATCCTCGTGGGAACGATATCTACTTATCACTTTATTACTTGTGCGACTAGTATACTTGCTAGTTTCGAACACATCAAGTTTTTGGCGCCGTTGACGGGGATTGATTTTCTAATCGATTTGTTATTTTGTTTTCATTGTTGATTCCTATTTTCTTTGTTTTTTTTTCTGATTGTTTGTGTTTAGACGACATGGCATCAAACTTCTATCAATTCAGTAGTGGATTTGAGCCACAACTACCATGGAGAGTAAATGAGGTAAGCACTCCGAATATTGAACAACAACTTTCTGAGCTAACCTCTCTAGTGGAAAACATGGTTGTAGGAGATATGCAAAAATCTTATGAATGTGGGATATATTCTACGATGGAGCATCCAATCGACATGTATCCACTTTACAAGAAGAATATATGGAACAAGCCAATGCCATGGGTGGATTTCCAGGACAAACGAGGCAATGGTATGATCCTTTCTCTAGCACTTACAATGCTGGATGGGAAGATCAACATAATTTCAGTTACTGGAATCATCAACCAATCACTCCAAATGTGATACCAAATCGGCCACAAAGTTTCAATCAACCTAGAGTGCAGCAACCATTTCAAATGCAACCACCACCAATGCCATATCCAGCACCGCAACCAGCTTCGCAAAACTCAGGTATGTCTCTCGAAGATATTGTTAATGCACTTGCCACTAACACAATGCAATTCCAGCAGGAAACTGGGGCAAGTATCCAAAACCTGGCAAATCAAATGGGACAATTGGCTACTAGCATGAGCAAATTCGAGGGCCAAGACTCAAAAAAATTATCTTCTCAAACGGTGATCAATCTAGGAGAGACTGTTAGTGCGATAACTTCGCGAGGTGGAGAGCAATTAGATGTCCTACCAAAGAAATCACAAACTGATGAAGGAGATGACACCACTTCCACCATGAACAAAACACTGACTTCTCAGGTAAATCCTATAACTCCCATTCCTTCATATGTTTCTCCTCCACTTTTTCCTAGTAGATTTGCAAAATCGAAAAAGGAGGAACAAGAACAAGAAATCCTGGAAACTTCTCACGAAATCGAGGTAAATATACCACTTCTGGATGCTATCGAGCAAGTACCTCATTATACAAAATATCTCAAGGAGTTATGCACCAGCAAAAGAAAGTTAAAAAGAAATGAGAAAGTAAGTGTGGGGGAAGATGTTTCAGATGTATTGCAAAGGAAAATTCCTCCAAAGTGCAAAGATCCAGGTACGTTTACCATTACATGTACCATTGGTAAAACTAAGTTTGAAAGAGCTATGTTATATTTAGAAGCATTTATTAATATCATGCCATATTCTATTTATGCTTCTTTAAATCTTGGACCTCTTGCGGAAACTGGTATTACCATTCAACTTGCTGATCGTTCTAAGCATATCCCAAGGGAGTTGTGGAAGATGTGCTTGTGCAGGTAAATCAATTGGTTTTCCCAGCAGATTTCTATGTTCTTGAAATGGAGGATGAGACATCTCCTAATCCAACACCAATTCTTTTGGGGAGACCATTCTTGAAAACTGCTCGAACTAAGATTGATGTTCATGATGGCACTCTCACCATGTAATTCGATGGCGAAGTGATTCGTTTCAATATTTTTGAGACAATGAGGTACCCTAGTGACTTGCATTCTGTTGTTACAGTTGATGTTATTGATTCTTTGCCACAAAAACATTTTGAGTTAACTCACAAGGATGGATTGGAAGTGGTTTTTAGTGAGCACATAGGGACAGAAAATTCCAAGGAATCAAGAAGGTTGATACAAGTGTTCAAAGAAATGGAGGAAGCTGTGGCAAGCTTAGATGAGACCATAGCTATAACCACAAATAGGTATGATTTTTCGTGCATTCAATTTCCTTTATCTAATGTGAAACTTCTGCCTTCTATGATGAAAGCCCCTACCTTGGAGCTTAAGCATCTTCCAGATCATTTGAAGCATGGATTCTTGGATAAGAATGATCCTTTGCCAGTTAAAATAAAAATGGGCCTTGCACCACTACAAGAAGAGAAACTCGTCCGAGTGCTTAGAGATCACAAAACAGCTATTGGGTGGACGATTGTTGACATCCAAGGCCCAGCCATATGCATGGACCGTATCTTGTTGGAAAAAGGATCCAAGCCCACTTGAGAGGCACAGCAAAGATTGGACCTTGCCATGATGGAACCAACGTCAGGCTGAGGACATTAAACCAAGCGCTTATTGTGAGGCAACCCAATGTTTTTAAAAAAATTAAAAAAAGAAAAGAAAAATAAAATAAGGTAATAATGATCGATTTTTATGTCTAGAGGAGATTCCTTTCGTAGGCCATCAAATTGATCAGGTTTTATCTCTCTTTGCCATCTGTCTTATTTGTTTTTATATTCCTTTTACTTGTTTTTGACTTTTGTTTGCTATTGTGTTGTTATCTCTTTTATGTGTCTTTAGTTTCGTTTATGCTCTTTTCTTTTCCTTTCTTTTGTTCAATTTGATTATTCTGTGCTTTGAGCTCATTTGTGCAGCAGCTTGTGGAAACATCCAAACGGAAGTTGAAGTCATTCGCCAAAGGTTTGAAACGTGCATATCTTGGAGAAAAAAAAACCCGATCGCATTATCGGTAATATCTCTTCTTTTCTCCTCTTCAATGGATGCCGATATCTTTTTGTCGAACCTTCGTAAATATTTTCCTTCGCTTCCTCAAAATGCTGTGTTTAAAATTTATAAAGTACGGATGACTAGACTTTGGGCGTTGATGCTCCTAAATGTGACTGCTGATATCCGATGGCTTATCGAAGCCAAGGTGAGATTGTCCGGTGAGCCGAACATTAATCTCGCAAAATTCATGCCTGGTCTAGGAAAGAGCTACTACGCCAAGAGGCGAAGAGCGAAAAGGTTACAAGTATGTTGTAAATGTGCTAGATGAAATTGTAACCAGACTTGTCGTTCATTAGGTTTTGTGTCCAGGAATAGAGAAGATGAACTCTCGTTTATTAAGAATGGTCTGAGTAATGAGTCGCTGGATAATATTTTATTAACTCTTAAGTCACATTCTTGTGGACTTGTTCAGCGTGAATTACTTAATTTATGGACACAATTTCGTGATGAGTTGCAGTGTTATAGTCTAGGGAATCTGACTAAAAACGACCCTGTTTGCCAGTTTATAAGAAAATTGGATGGGAAGCAAATCCCTGACTCATAGAAGGCGTTTCAGCCGTTACTGGACGTAAAACCAGAGGAAGATGTGAGCTACAATCACAACTACTTGGATATTTGAATGTGTGTTGTTGTTGTAGAATTTTTTTTCTTGTTTCGTTTGATCTGATTATCAATGTTGTTTTTGTGTTGTTGTTGTTTGTTGATTTTGTTTGTTTTAATTTCAAGTTTTCTTTTTGACAAACCATATGACTACCCTATGGAATAAGTAAACGTGGGAGACAAGTGTGGAGGTTTTGTCAACCTCCACCGAAAGTGTATCTCTATTTTTAATGCTTCACGTGAGTGTGGAGGTTTTGTCAACCTCCGCCGAAAGTGTATCTCCATTTTTAATACTTCACGTGGGAGACAAGTGTGGCGGTTTTGTCAAACTCCGCTGAAAGTGTATGTCCATTTTCCATGCTTCACATGGGAGACAAGTGTGTAGGTTTTGTCAAACTCCGCCGAAAGCATATCTCATTTTTTTCAAATCTTGGGGCGATAAATCTGCATCGAGCAACTCCCACCGAAATTATGTCCCCATGTGTCAAATTTAAGAGTTATATATCCATACTGCATATTTTGAAATGTCATTTCATAAGCTGTATTGCACTTGAATCGCGTAATACCTAACGTACATCATTGTCTTACACAAGTTTAGAGCACTTTTGGCAGTGGAGAAAGCACCAATTCGGCGATTCCAAAATATATGCGTATTTTGTGGATCGCAATTTGGTAAAGATGGAGAGTTTACAACAGCAGCTTTTGATCATAGTAGGACATTAGCTGCGAGGGGTATTCATTTGATTTACGGAGGAGGTAGTCTTGGGTTAATGGGGTGTGTGTCGATAGCTGCATCCCTAGGAGGGAGCAAAGTTCTCGGCATTATCCCTAAACCATTAGCTGTGCGAGATATCATAGGCAACACAATGGGGGAAGAGTTACAGGTCTATAGCATGCATGAGCGTATTGCACATATGGTCATTAAATCTGATGCATTTATAGCTTTGCCCGGTGGTTATGGTACATTAGAGGAGATATTTCAAATCACCTCTTGGGCACAGCTAAACATCCATAGGAAACCCATTGGTTTGTTAAATGTCAATAATTTTTTTGATGGTTTGTTGTCTTTTCTTGATCAAGCTGTAGAAAAAAACTTCATCTCACCGTCGGCGAGGAAAATCCTGGTTACAGCTTCAACTGCAGGGGAGTTAATTGATAAACTCCAAGAATTCGTCTATTCGCCTGATCCAACAATGGCTCGGATAGATTGGTTTGGAGAAGGCAATAAAAGGCATAGACTGGATTTAACGCTCCATCTGTAATCTCCATCTATTGGTTTGCTTCGCTTTTGTTTACTTTCTTTTTAGTGTGTTTATTTGAGATTTTCATGTCATTTCTTTTGAGTTTTTTTTTCAGGTTATTTTTTTTCACCCCAGGTAATATTTTCTAATCTGCGTTTTTAGAGTGGTGGGCTTAAAAAGTTTAAGTCCTCTTGAAACGCATTATGGATCTCTTTAATCTATAATGGCTGAATAAGGAGGCTAACTTCTTGCATTGAGAATAACTCTTGGAAACGATAAATGATGCATAGATCTGTGTGCTTGAAATGTTAATTAGCTTTTGCTTTACCTTTGATTCCTTGACAAAAATTGAGCACGAGCCATTATCACTGACAGTATTGTTGACTTAGAGAAAGTGTTATGTAATTTAAGTGTTTCTTCAGATTTTAATGAATTCTAGAACTTGTTTGATGGTCACTGGAGGCGAAATCCTAGACTGTGCAACATTAGGGAAATGATTTAGGCCATCTTTGGATCGTTTAAGCCTTAAGAGCCAACCTTGACTAAAATGATCCCTAGTTACCCCTTTGAGCCTCTGTAAACCTTTTTCTTTGTTAACTCACTAAAAGATTTCCTAACCTCAATTGAATTGTTCCAAACAGTTTATCCCTTACCTATGAGCATGTAAATCATTCGCAATTACATTTTGAGCTATGTTCTGGTTTTGGGAAGTTATAGGAGGTTGGATTGTGCCATGAGCAATGCAAGTGAGTTTTATTATGTTTGTAAAAAAAAAAAAAAAAGGAGAAAAAAAATCTGTACTTATCTTCCACGTACTTAAACATTGAGGACAATGTATTGTTTAAGTGTGGAGGAGTGGAATTGCAGTTATTAATAAAAAAAAAGAAAAGAAAAAAAGAGTCTATACTCCTTGGGTGTCTTAAAAAGAAATGAAACAACAAAGTGTGGCGGGTGTAGGTTTTCTTTTGTATTTACAACCAAAAAAAAAAAGAAAAGAAGAGAAGAGAGAGGGAAAAAAAAAAAAAAAGGAGATTGAGTGTCTAAATAAGTTTGGGCGGAGTAACCAATGGAATTAAAATAAAGTTGTGTTATAGGGGTGGCTATACATAATCTTGAATGATTTATGTGTTTGTGGGTGATTTGAGCCAAATTATTATCCTTTATAATACCTTCACCAAAGCCAAACGTTACAAGCTTAATAAAGTCCTACTTGATCCTTGGTGTTGTGCATGTCCACATTTGTGGAGAGTGACTTGAAAAGCAGGCCTATGGAGTTCATTTATACACACATCTTAACTATTAAATATGATTCATTTTTAAGCATAAACTCATCCGGGTTACAAGTGATTAGGTGAGAATGGCTCTACACACACACACTTGAGGAATTGAAGTGAAGCGAAACTAATATTTGAGACAAAATTGTTGATCAAGTGCATTATTTTGAAGTTTTTCTTGGGTAATAATTAAGTACAATCTTTGAGGCCTATTTGCAAGTTGAAGCATTTGTGTGTTTTAATTTTTCTTTGATTCTGTTTCGGTGTAGTTTTGTTTCGTATCATTTTAGTTGCTCGAGGACTAGCAAAGTCTAAGTGTGGGGGAATTTGATAGGTGTCTATTTATGTATTACTTTTATATCAATTCGTCCATGTTTCTTTGTTATATTCCGTGGTATTTTTATGTTTTTGTGTGGTTTTGATGTTTGTAGGAGTTTTGGAGCAACTTGCACAAAAATGGAGTAAAACCTTCATTTTCACCTCTGCTAGTCAACCATCTTCTCGGATTTAATTGTATTGATATACAATGAACCCGATGACATATTATATACCGTTGGAAAGCTCTCGAAGTCTATTTTCTGGAGAAATTTACGGTTTATAAATCCATTCAGTGTACCACAAGTTCTAATCAAAACAGTGTGAGATGTATAGAAATATAATTCCACAAGTCACTGTAGCATGTATAATACGGAGCACTGTAGCAATTCACTGTAGCAGAGTATTTAAACGCATTTTAGGGTTTTATTTTGATAACTTGAAGAGGGGAGAATGTGGAGGAGGCTGCATCTTTGGATTTCTCTCATCCCTTGGAGTTCTTGAAGGAGAAAGAAGGCTTGGAAAGAGGAAGAACTACAATCCTAAGGAGATTCATCTACAAAGGAGATTTTCAAAGGATTTGCTAAGTTTTTCTTTTCCTTTTCAATTCTGGAATTTCTCTGTATTATATTTATGTTGTTCTTAAACATGTGTAACTGAATCTGAATTGGTTGAGGGTGATTTCAAAGCCCCTGATATGGTTTTGGTAAGTTGAGTGTGTAAGGAATTGTTATCCAATTCTCTAATTGAAGTTGCTTGTATTCTCCCATATTTAAGGCTTATGATTGCTTGCTGATTGTATTTGAGTGGCCAACTGAATATAATCTGGTTGTGATTTATTGCTAGACTAGAAATCTTGATCCGTAATTGTCTTGAATTTCTAATAATTAGTAGCAAAATTGTGATCAGAGATTGCAATTGGAGAATATAACCTAAGTTAAATAATCCGAGCTTGTGTGGTTATTGCTTAGATCAACCTATCTTTCTTATCGTAATGCATCCATTGAATTAAATTTAGAGAGCTTGTTCTAGGTTGTTTAATGGATAGAGATGAAATAAAGAGCTTGTTTTATTTAACAACAAAGTAAGGAAAGATTGGGATAACAGAGCTTATTGTTATCTACGGTTGATAATTTCAATGGTGTAATTGGATGATAATTCTACAATTAATTCGTAAATCCATATCTTGTGGTGGAGAATAATCCCTTGACCAGATTTATGTCATTGATTAATTCCCATTTCAATGAAATTTGCATTGCGTTATTCATTAATTACCGTCGTATTCAGTTTTTTATCTAGTTAATCAAACAACAAAACCCCCCATTTAGTTAATTGTTGCTGGAAATAACAAATTCAATTAGAATCAATCCTCGTGGAAACGATATCTTACTTATCACTTTATTACTTGTGCGATTAGTATACTTGCTAGTTTCGAATGCATCACAAAACCTAATGAACGACAAGTCAGGTTACAATTCCATCTAGCACATTTATAACATACTTGTAACCTTTTCGCTCTTCGCCTCTTGGCGTAGTAGCTCTTTCCTAGACCAGGCATGTATTTTGCGATATTAATGTCCAGCTCACCGGATAATCTCACCTTGGCTTCGATAAGCCATCGGATATCCGCAGGCACATTTAGAAGCATCAACGCCCAAAGTCTAGTCATCCGTACTTTATAAATTTTAAACACAGCATTTTGAGGAATTGAAGGGAAATATTTACGAAGGTTCGATAGAAAGATATCAGCATCCATTGAAGAGAAGAAAAGGATAGATATTGCCGATAATGCGATTGAGTTTGTTCTTCTCCCAGATATGCACGTTTTAAACCTTCGAACAATGGCTTCAACTCCCGTTTGAATGTTTCCTCAAGTTGCTGCACAAATGAATTCGAAGTACGGAATAATCAAATTAAACAAAAGGAAGGAAAAGAAAAGAGCAGAAACGAAACTAAAGAAATATAAAAGAGATAACAACACAATAGCAAACAAAAGTCAAAAACAAGTAAAATATATATATATATATAAAACAAATAAGACAGATGGCAAAGAGAGATAAAACCTGATCAATTTGATGGCCTACGAAAGGAATCTCCTTGAGACACAAAAATCGTTCATTATTACCTCAATTTTATTTTTGTTTTCTTTCTTTTTTTTCTTATTTTCAAAAAACATTGGGTTGACTCCCAATAATCGCTGGTTGACGTCCTCAGCCCGACGTTGGTTCCATCATGGGAGGATCCAATTTCTGTTGTGCTTCTCTAATGGGCTTGGATCCCTCGTTCTAACACGATCGGTCAAATGCATTATGGATGGGCCTGGACTTTCAACATTGATACCCATCAATAGCTATTTTGTGATCTGTAAGTATTCGGACGAGTTTATCTTCTTGTATTCGTGCAAGGCCCATTTCCATTGTAACTCGCAAAGTATCATTATCACCCAAGAATCCATAATTCAAATGATCTGGAAGTGACTTAAGCTCCAAGGTATTGGCTTTCATCACAGAAGGAAGAAGTTTTTCATTAGATAAAGGCAATTCAATGTACGAAACATCATACCTATTTGTGGTGATAGCAATAGTCTCATCCAAGCTTGTCACAGCTTCCTCCACTTCTTTAGACACTTGTATCAGCTTTCTTGGTTCTTTGAAACTTTCTATCCTTATGTGTTCACTAATAGCAACATCCACCCCATTCTTGCGAGTTAACTCAAAACATTGTTGTGGCAAATAATCAATAACGTCAACTGCAAAAACAGAATGTAAGTCATTAGAGTACCTCAGTTCCTCAAAAATATTAAAACATATCACCTTTCCATCAAACTCTATGGTCAAAGTGCCATAATGAACATCAATCTTGATTCTAGCAGTTTTCGAGAATGGCTTCCCTAAAAGAATCGGTGTTGGATTAGGAGATGTCTCATCCTCTATTTTAAGGACATAGAAGTCTGCTGGAAAAACCAATTGATTCACCTGCACAAGCACATCTTCCACAACTCCCTTGGGATATGCATTAGAACGGTCAGCAAGTTGAATGGTAATACCAGTTTCCGCAAGAGGTCCAAGATTTAAAGAAGCAGAAATAGAATATGGCATTATGTTAATAGATGCTTCTAAATCTAACATAACTCTTTCAAACTTGGTTTTACCAATGGTGCATGGCATGGTGAACGTACCTGGATCTTTGCACTTTGGAGGAATTTTCTTTGCAATACAGCTTAAACATCTTCCCCCACACTTACTTTCTCATTTCTTTTTAACTTTCTTTTGCTGGTGCATAAATCCTTGAGACATTTTGTATAATGAGGTACTTGCTCGATAGCATCCAGAAGTGGTATATTTACCTCGATTTTGTGAGAAGTTTCCAGGATTTCTTGTTCTTGTTCCTCATTCTTCGATTTTGCAAATCTACTAGGAAAAAGTGGAGGAGAAACATATGAAGGAATGGGAGTTATAGGATTTACCTGAGAAATCAGTGTTTTGTTCATGGTGGAAGTGGTGTCATCTCCTTCATCAGTTTGTGATTTCTTTGGCAGGACATCTAATTGCTCTTCATTTTGTAAAGTTATCGCACAAGAATTCTCTCTTGGATTGATCACCGTTTGACAAGATAATTTTTCTGAGTCTTGGCCCTCGAATTTGCTCATGCTAGTAGCCAATTGTCTCATTTGATTTGCCAGGTTTTGGATACTTTCCCAGTTTTCTACTAGAATTGCATTGTGTTAGTGGCAAGTGCATTAACAATATCCTGGAGTGACATACTTGAGTTTTCTGGAGCTGGTTGTGGTGATGTTTGTGGCATTGGTGGTGGTTGCATTTGAAATGGTTGCTGCACTCTAGGTTGATTAAAACCTTGTGGCCGATTTGGTATGGCATTTGGGGCGATTGGTTGATGATTCCATAACTGAAATTAGGGTGATCTTCCCATCCGGCATTAAAGTATTAGAGAAGTGATTCATACCATTGCTTGGTTGTCCTGGAAATCACCATGGCTTGCAGTTCCATATATTCTTCTTGTAAAGTTGGATACATGTCAATTGGATGCTCCATGGTAGAATATACCTCACATGCATAAGATTTCTGCATATCTCCTTACAGCCATGTTTTCCACAAGAGAAGTTAGCTCAGAAAGTTGTTGTTCAATGTTCTGAGTGCTTACCTCATTTACACTCCAATGTAATTGTGGCTCAAATCGGCTACGGAATTGTTGGAAGTTTACTGCCATGTCGTCTAAACACAAACAATCAAAAAAGAAAAACAAACAAAAATATGAATCAACAATGAAAACAAAATAACAAATCGATTAGAAAATCAATCCCCGGCAACGGCGCCAAAAACTTGATGCGTTCGAAACTAGCAAGTATACTAGTAGCACAAGTAATAAAGTGATAAGTAGATATCGTTCCCACGAGGATTGATTCTAATTGAATTTGTTATTTTCCAGCAATAATAAACTAAACAGGGGGGGTTTTGTTGATTGATTAACTAAACTTAATACGAAAGCAAATGAAGAATAACACAAAGCAAAGTTAAATGGAGTGAAAATCAATGAGAGACACTTGGTTAAGAGTTCATTCTCTGCCACAAGATATGAATTTGTGAATTAACATAGAATTGTAATCCAATTACAGCATTGAAGTTATCAAACGTAGATAACAACAAGCTCTGTTATCCCAATCTTTCCTTACTTTGTTGTTAAATAAAACAAGCTCTTTATTTAATCTCTATCCATTAAAAAACCTAGAACAAGCTCTCTAAGTTTAATTCAATAGAAGCATTACGATGAGAAAGATAGGTTGATCTAAGCAATAATCACACAAGTTCGGATTATTTAACCTAGGTTGTATTTTCCATTTGCAATCTCTGATCACAATTTTGCTACTAAGGATTAGAAATTCAAGACAATTACGGATCAAGATTTCTACTCTAGCAATAGACAACAACCATATTATATTCAGTTGGCAATTCTAAATACAATCAGCAAGCAATCATAAGCATTAGATATGGGAAAATACAAGCAACTTCAATTAGAGAATTGGATAACAATTTCTTACACAATCAACTCACAAACTCCATATCAAGGGCTTTGAAATCACCCTCAACCAATTCAGATTTAGTTACACATATTCAATCAGAATAACAAATACAATACAGCGAAATTCCAGAATTGAAAAGGAAAGAAAGAACTTAGCAAATTCTTTGAAAATCTTCTTTGTAGATGAATCTTCTTGGAATTGTAGTTCCTCCTCTTTCAAAATCTCTTTCTCCTTCAAGAACTCCAAGGGATGAGAGAAATCCAGAAATGCAGCCTCCTCCCACGTTTTCCCCTCTTCAAGTTATGAAAATAAAACCTAAAATGTGTTTAAATACTTTGCTACAGTGACTTGCTACAGTGCCCTGTATTATACATGCTACAGTGGCTTGTGGAATTATATTTCTATACATCTCACACTGTTTTGATTACAACTTTTGGTACACTGAATGGATTTATAAACGTAAATTTCTCCAGAAAATAGACTTCGAGAGCTTTCCAACGGTATATAACATGTCGTCGGGTTCATTGTATATCAATACAATTAAATCCGAGAAGATCACTGACTAGCAGAGGTGAAAATGAAGGGTTTACTCCATTTTTGTGCAAGTTGCTCCAAAACTCCTACAAACATCAAAACCACACAAAAACATAAAAATACCAAGGAATATAGCAAAGAAACATGGACGAATTGATATAAAAGTAATACATAAATAGACACCTATCAAGAAGCTTAATGTTCGACATGCTAGATGGGTAGAGTTTCTTCAAGCTTTCAACTTTACCATCAAGCATAAATCTGGAGTTCAAAATGTGGTGGCTGATGCCTTAAGCTGAAGACATTCTTTGCTGACCTCTATGCAAGTGAATGTTGTTGGGTTTGAAGTTTTAAAAGAGCTTTACAAGGATGATCCAGATTTCAGCAAAATATGGAGTAACTGTAATGAGTTTTCATCCAACCAATTTGTTTTGCAGGATGGTTATCTACTCAAGGCATACCAATTGTGTATTCCTCAATGTTCCTTGACAGAATTAATCATTAATGAAGCACATGGCAGTGGCATTAGCAATCATTTTGGGAGAGACAAAACTATTGCTATTTTGAAGGAAAACTTCTATTGGCCGAAGATGGAAAGGGATGTGATGAAGCACATGAAGAGATGTACAATTTGTCATGTGGCAAAAAGTCATGGGCAGAACACTGGTTTGTACACTCCATTACCTGTTCCTAATGATGCATGGGAAGATGTTAGCTTGGATTTTGTGGTGGCATTGCCTAGA
>SNVD02005956.1:0-23579 GCA_013180625.2 Boswellia sacra
ATGCCATATCTTCGACAGTAGGCATTGAACTCTCTGGAGGTATACTCGCCTCCGTTATCTGATCGAAGGCATTTTAATTTCTTACCCGTTTCACGTTCTACCATGGCGTGAAATTCCTTGAACTTCTCCAGAACTTCATCCTTCGTCCTGAGGAAATAAACCCACACTTTCCGAGATGCATCATCAATAAAGGTCAAGAAATACTTTTTACCGCCTAAGGACTCGACTTCAAGAGGTCCGCATACATCACTGTGTACTAGCTCCAACAGCTTTGATTTCTTCACTGATGAGGAGCTGAATGACACCCTCCGTTGTTTTCCGTACAAACAATAGTCGCAAGGATGAGACGCTGCATCCTTGAAAACAGTGATCAGCTTCTTTTTCTGAAGGGTTGATAAACCCTTTTCACCCATGTGACCGAGCCTTTTATGCCACAAATCTAGAGGTACCATGTGCTCTGCTACATGAAGGCTCTCTCCGTTTATCTTTATATCTGTCTCTTAAAAGATTGTCACATAATTTACCTCGAGCAACCACCATGACCCCTTTCAACATCTTCCATGTACCGTTGGTGAAGCATCTCTCATAACCTTGCTGATCAAAGGCTTTTACCGAGAGCAAGTTGAGTCGAAGATCTGGCACATGACGAACATCCTTCAAAGTTATTTTGCATCCGACGTTCGTTTGGAATTGAATATCACCAATTCTCATGATTTTGGCGGTGCTGTTGTTACCCATCTTCACTATCCCAAAGTCTCCTGCTTTGTACGTGGTGAAGATCTCTCTGCAAGGAGTGACGTGGCAGGAAGCTGCTGTGTCAATGACCCATTCTACTCCTTGATCTGCTGTGTGGAAGCACGTCTCTTCTGCACAGATGGTTACATCTTCTATCACTGTAACTCGTGGTTCTTCGTTGCTTTGTGCCTGTGAACTCTCCTGGTTCTGCTTCCGAAGACTGCGACAATTTCTCTTCAAATGTCCCTCTTTGCCACAGTTGTAGCACTTGTATGTTGGTCTCCGCCCATCTGATGACCTGCCCCTTGATCTGCCTCTGCTTTTGCTTCTACCTCTTCTCCAGTCTTCACCGCGAGACTGTCTTCCTCGATTCTCTGTGATGTAGGCTTCATCTTGACTGGCGCCTGCATCTTTTCTTCTTGCCTCCGCGTTCATTAAGGCATCCTTAACCATTGATAGGGGGGGTGGGGGAGTTGTGGGGGTCTGGTAGGTTTTGCCTCCGGGTGCTGAATTACTGATGGAGACCACTAACGTCTCCCATGAATCTGGAAGGGAACTGAGAAGTAGAAGGATTTGTTCTTCGTCTCCAAGCTGTAACTCGACTGCTGTCAACTGATTTACCAAGTTCTGGAACTCACTTGTATGTTCTGCTACTGGAGTTCCGCTCCGCAACTTCAAGTTCACAAGCCATCTCATCAGGATGGCTTTGTTCCTTGCTGACTTGGCTTGATACATACTCTCATACTCTCTAATTTTGTCCATAGAGAATATGCATCTGTTTCCTTGGCTACATGGTGGAAGACACTGTGGTCGATCCATTGTCTGATCTGACCGATGCATTTTCTGTTAATTTTCTTCCACTCTGCCTCTTTTTCTGTCTCAGGTCTCTGCTCTTCAAATTCTATAGGATCATATAGATCCTTACAACTAAGGAGATCCTCATCCTGGGCCTCCATAGTGTGTAATTTGTAGCAGTCAATTTAATCATGGCTCCGGATGATTCTTCCATTTTAGAATAATTAATTCACTAAAATGGAAATTGAATTTCAAAAAACCGAGCCCACCGTTACGTCCGGAACGGTCAAATTAGGTGGAATAGCCTCTTCCGGGGCTCAAAAATTCTTTTTATACAATAAATACTAAGCTTGGAAACTTTAAGGACTAAGCTGAAATTTCTTAAGGGCTAAACTGAAATTTCAGAAACTAAAAGGGGGCACAATGTCATTCACCAGAACTACAGGGGCCAAACTGATATTTCCTAGGGACTGAAATGTAAATTTCATAAACTCAGGGGGCCAAAATGTAATTACCCGAAAATACAGGGGCCAAAATAAAATTTTCCCACGATTTGCTGACGTGTCAGATGGGGTCCACAGTGCTGACGTGGCTCTGACGTGGCGTGCTGACGTGTCAGATGGGGTCCACAGTGCTGACGTGGCTTGATGACGTGGCGTGATGACGTGTCCGGCTGACGTGGCTTGATGACGTGGCCTGCTGACGTGGCGAAAAGGTCGCTGACGTGGCTGATGACGCGGCGCTGACGTGGTCGTCTTCTTCCTTGGAATGGCGCGTGCAGCGCGTGGGGCGAGTGACGCCCACTCGCAGACCAGGTTGGAGGCGCGTGCGGCGCGTGCGGCGTCTCTGGATGTCGGATCGATCGCCGGAAAATTGCAGAATGATCAGGACGTCGTCACGAACACACTGGACACTTCAAATTCGAAATTCGATGACTTTCCGAAAAATCGAAATTTTCCAGAAACAGGGACAAATTTTCTCTGAATTTTTCCTCTCTGTTCTGACGTTCCAGGAGCTCAACGAGGCTCTGATACCACTTGTTGGGATGTAATAAGGACTCAGAACAGAATTTGGGAGAAAAATTACTTGTATTAACAGAGAAAATTAATGTACAAGAATTATACAAAAACTCCCCTAAACTAATCCTGGAGCTCTCCTGGCTCTCTCTCTCAATCCTAAACTCTCTGGTTTAGACTCTGGACTCTCTCTGGAATCTCAGTGATGATTAAACAAGGCAGAATTCGTCCCATATTTATAGGAAAAATTCTGCATACAAATTCAAATCAAATTTGGCTACTTCCTTTGATTTTCAAAATTGGAGGTGCCTAACAAATTTGACTCTCAATGCATTCACATGGGAGGGATTCTGGAAGCCATGCATGTCATGCATGAGCTCAGCAGAATTCTAGAACTCATGCATGTCATGCATGAGCTCATCAATATACATATAAAATCATGCATCAGATTAAGATAGCTTACGAAACTATCTATATTCTTTGGCAAAATCATTTAATACATAGCTGAATGTTGGGCAAATACTAGGCCAATTTACTGTGCCGATTAATTTCGATAAAATATAATTTGCTAATGAATTGTTTAGGAATTAATTTGTTACCGATCATCTAAGAAATTAAATTGCATATTTACCACAAATATACAATGGAAATGCATGTCATCGGCAAAAGTGAATTTTCAATATTTAATTAAGTTTAAGTTTAATTATTTCTATATGTTCGGTGTGTCAGGTTTCTTTATTGTTTATTATCTTTTGGAAATTCAACATCAGAAAAAGTCTCCTATATGCGATTTTCTGAAGGGAGAAGGTTTAGAGCTGCGTGCCCTGTGTCATGCCCACGGGCTAGCAACTAAAGAAGCGCGACCCACTTAGAATTAATAACGAGCCTAACCCAATTAATCCCATCCAGCCCATTTCTCCTTCATTTCGTTATTGTAAGACACCAAAAAAAAAAAAAAAAGAAATAAAAATCTGGAGAAACAAAAGAGAAAGATGGACCAAGAGTTGAGAGTGGGGGAGGAAGAATGGTGGAAGGACTCATATGGGACTGTTTAAAAAGGTTAAATCAGGAAGCTTTAGAGAGACGGAAAATCAAAGATGATATTGGAACTCTCATCCAAAGATAAAGAAGAATTTAGTTTATTGTTGAAGGAGATGACAAGCTAGATGGAACATTGACCTTGAAATCCATTACATGTTTTCTTTTATAAATTATAAATGAGATTTAAATGCTATTTTTTTAATATATACATGTTAGAAAGCTTTTAAAGTGATTAGCAAATTTATTTTATAGATGAATGAGAAGCATAATTAGTTGTTTATTTAATGATGTTTATTTAGCTTTTCTTAGAAACAATTACCATGATGTTTTAGCAAACTTAAATGTTTTAAAGTGAGTAGCAAATCAAATTCTAGTTGAAATTAAGCAAGCGTGTTTACTAATTTATTTAGTATTTCTTAGATTTTCTTACGTTTTATTAAACTTAGAAATATTCAAGCTAGTTTCTTGTAGTATTTTTTTTTTTTGAAGATAAATATATATAGCACTATTTATTACAGTTGGTTTGAGTCATTTGAATGTTCAAAAATTGGTTTCTAAAACAGTTTTAAACAAGATATAGTATTTAGAAATGAAAAATTAGATTTTATATTTAAAGTGCTTTCTAATTTATCAAAAAGGTATATTTTATAATTTTAGATAAATAGTGTTAAAGCATGATATTTACAATGATCATACCAAATTTTATTTCAAGGATTTCTTAAAGTAGTTGAAATTTTCTCTTTTAGATGTTCATCATGGATTTTAATTGATTTAAATATTTTCAACTTTAACTTGCATAAATTTTCAATGATTGATGAGTTGCACGAAAAATAAGGTTTTTATATATGAAGCAGTTCTTAAAAAATCATTTTTAACAAAAATAAGAAAATTCAGTTATGGTATCCTAAGCTAGTACGCAGACTCAGACAGTGAGATACCAAATTCATCTTAAACAATGATATAGATAGAGGTTTTAGGACTCGTTCAGACACACATAAAGGCTTTGTGTCGTGTGATCTAGGCGCTTAGTCCTTTGCGGACAGCTCTGACATGCGTATGACCAGTTTAGTAATTGGCTCTGCTTGTACGATATTAGATCTCAGCAATTATGACCAGTTTCAGATAACTCTACCTGTGCGATCTTAGCCCAGCCAAGTATGATCAATTTAGCAGAACTGCGCAATGTTAGATCTTACGAGGTATGATCAGCTAGATTTGGAGTACTTGTTTAGTATATCAAAAGTGTTTTAAATATGATTTCATGAGCTAGGTTTAGAAAAGAAGCATTTAGTAGCAAAATTGTATAAATTTTCATAAATCTTTCAATAATGTTAGACTTACAACATTTATACAACATAAATTTTACAACATGACGTGGTAACCTAAATGACAAAATCCTATTAGAGATGTAATCTCCCTCATCCATTTTTATTTTTTCCTCCTCCAATAAATTTTGGTCATGTAGGCGGTCACGTCATGTTATAAAATATATGTTGTATGAATATTGTAAATCTAGTATTACCCTAAATATTTAGAAAGAGTTTTATGATAATAGTTTATTTCTTCTCATGATCAAAAGTATTATTTACAGAAGTTATTTAAAAGAGGATTTTAATTAAAATCATATCTTAATGTTTCAATTAGCATTTGAGCAATGTTTTGACATGATTATTATGAGCATTGTTTTATATGATTGAGAAAATTATTCTTCTTATTGTTTTTAAAAGTATAGAAATAAACAGAAGTATTTGAAGAATTCAATAGCTTATTTATTCAAAGTTTTATAATGATTAGATGATATGGTATTCTATCATGTCCCAATTATTAGAAATTTTTATAAAGATTAATTTCAACAGAGCAAAGATTTTGTTTTATAATATATAATGTTTTCAAAAGTTTGTTTACTGATATACTCATATCCCCACTCACTGAGTTTTATACTCTTTAAAAACATTTCCACCCTCCAAGTGAAAAGCAAGGTGTGATCTAGTTAACAAGTCTCAAGATCAAACTGTGTGATGATGTAAGAATGTATTTAATATTGTCATTAAGATTGTAATAGATATGTTATAAAATTTTTATTAGCTATTGTAATAGGATTTTTATTGTAAATTTATTGAATTATTTTCAAGTTTGTTTCATGATAAATACAAGAGTTAAAATTTAAAACAGTCTGTAACCCACAGTTTTAGACACGATTCACCCGCATAGCTATGGGAGATTCGTGTCACCATATATTGATAACAAGAACATGGTGGGATTTAATTGTCATGACGAGCCAATACATGGAAAATACTTGGGAAAATTTATTGATCTCCCTCATGGTTTAGAAAAATAAACTTAGAGCCTCTAATGATGAGTAATACTATATTTATAAAATTGAAATATAAAGTTGGTATTCCAGTTAATGTGGCAATTACATAATAATGCTTTATTATCAACCACATAACATACTTTAATTAATTTTCAATTTAATAATGATAATAAAAAGAAAATCTTTAATTTGAAGAGAAGATAATAGATAGATATGTTGGTGTTAACGTGATACTTGCATATGCCATACACATGTTGCGTTTTTGTTTAACTTGTGATAAAAATTAGAATAGTATTTTGATTCTTATTTCACTGTTTTTAGATGATCATTATAGGAAGTATTTAATTCACAATAAATATCTCCTTAGATCAGAATAATATTTCTTGTATCCTAATCAAAATAAAAGGATATTTAATTGTGTCTAAATTCCTTTAGGAGTCTATCTATAACACTTCCTATTTCATTTTATCATAATCCTAATGTGATTTTGATTGAGATATTTACAGGATTTTTAGGAAGATTTCGACCAGACCTCTCAATATATGTATCGTGTTATGACATAGTCGGCGAGGAGATAGTTTTGCGCATTGGAGACTTGATTGTGTTTTTTAGAGTATAGGTCACAGGATTCCATGAATTGAAAGAGGTTCTTCTATACAGATTGGAATGTCTTTATTACTTTGATTCATTGCGTCATTGATTCATGTATAAGAGTTAAAAATCGTACATGAGTTGTTGATTAAGTCTGAGTGAGTTAGTAGACACTTGGGATAACTTGAGGGTTGAGTGTTTATGTAATTCTGTTTCAGACATCGGGTGTTGTGTATAATTTAACAGTGTATTGTTAAGTTATCTGCGACAGAGAGTAGGCAGTGTCACTAGAGTTTATGACCTTTGCAAAGATTTTGTTTGTCAAAGATTAGATCAGTATGTGAGAGTGAGTCATCACTGTAAAAGGTCTTAAAGATTGTACAAACAAGAACTTAGTGAATTACAGCTCTATAATTGTCCGTAAACATAGGTTTTTATATCCGAATTACATAAAAATCCTCCTATATCAATTTATATTATAATTTATTATGTTATTATTTATAACGATATACCTCGATAACTATCATATATATAAATCATATATAAACGATAATAATTGAAAACAACTAAAAAATCTTTTCCATGGAATACGTAAACCTCAGGATTTAGCCACGTGATAAAATCTATATCTGTTGACTTGAGGGGACCATATCCATACGCATAGGTTGTAGCCGTCAACTTTATGTTTCGTTAAGTGGTCAAAATCAAGGCAATCAAATCTGCGACCTCACGGCATTGCCAGTCAAAAACTTTTATCTATTCCAATGTTATCTCCAAATGCATCGATAATTGACTGACAAAATTAATTCCATCTATACTAATTAGAAGGTTGAAAAATGATGCGCTGTTATTGTGTTAAATTTCAATTTCAATTTGATTTGTAATAATTAGTTTAAAAGCAAAACATGAACATACATACATACAAGGTTATAGAGGAGTGCTTGAATTTAAATAAAAAAAATTAAGTTATAATATATATGTATACACTAAAAATCTAATTGAGATATTTTTAAAATATAAAATTCCAAATGTAATTGTAAAATATAATTTTTTTCAAATAAAATTATCATTAATTTCACTCATGTTCTAGATGGATGTAGCAGGAAGTACAAATAGGTTTTTTTTTTCTTCAAATAGTCTGAACTACGTTAACTTTTAAAGTTAATTTCAACTATCAAACTTATTTTTAGATACAAAAAATGTTTCATGAAAACTTGATATTTCATCTCCCGTCCTAAATTTTTTCAAGATAATAATTCATTTTCTTTTTAAAATTTATTTTAAGATTTCAATATCTACAAATTAGATGACTTGGATCTTTTCTTTTCTAAATCAATTGACATTCTTTTCACCTCGGACGCTTGACTTCATATATACATCATTGTTTAAAAACAAAACTTTTATATCTTTTTTATAATCTGAAAAAAAAAGTAACCTGACCATTGAACTGATATTAATTTTAACATTTTGTAATATTCATTTATTATAATGTACAACTTAGACCTAGCTAGCTAGTTGTTGTTGTTGTTGTTGTTGTTGTTTTTATTAATCACAATCAATCATATATAAACTAGAAAGAATGATGAACCTAACATATCCTCAGGCCGCATAGATAGAAAAAGACCAATTCTTTGTTTTTTTTGTTTTTGCTGGTGTACGACTTTCATTATTAAATGATATCAAATTTGCCAACTTTCTTTTCCAAAGTCAGCAAGGCATGCATGAATGATGATATACATTAATAGGAAAGTTGTATTTATCTTGCACGTTGACCAATATTAAGGATAAGAATCTCTTCATTTCTCAATTAAATGATGCATATATAAATAGATCTTCTCTTCCGTATCATTTGTGGCAAGGCAAAGAAGCCATTACAAAGCTACACACATCGGAAGCTAGAAATCCTGAAGCTAACTAACTGCGCTCTTTAGAAGAAAGAAAGAAAGAAAGAAGAGTCATGGAGGGTTTGATTCCATATGTTATACATGCCATGAAGAAGAAAAAAAATCACAAAAGCGGCTACAGGAGCTACCATCAATTGATTGAAGGTGATCATTCGGTTGAGGGCTTTTCTCGCAGTGGGGAAAGGTCAGAATTCCAGCCTCCTAGCGTGGAGTTCTTCGAGCAGCGATCTGGTATTGAATTCATTCGTTCACGTAGCATCGACAAAGGTTCTCACAGTGCCCCTTCAATGAATGATGGCGTATACAATTATGGTTCTCAGCCTCAACAGATGAACAAGGGAATTAATAACATTTCTACTAGCCGGCGACGAGAAGAAGTTCTTCGAAAGAAGATTGTTTGATGTTATTATGTGTAAGCTTGATTCATTATATATATTATTTTTCTTGTGGTTAAGTCCTGAAGGAAGTTGCAATTGTATAGAAGTTGCCTTTTCATGTATGCAAGGAGCAGTAATAAATGTCCAAAGAGATTATATATTGCATTTGGGATGAATATTATAATATTGGTAAATATAATCAGGGAAATGAATTTCAAATCTTATTAGAGTATCCAAACGAAGAAGGGTTCCTATTACTATGTATATTTTATGCCCCCTTTCTTATGATTTATTATGCTTTTGAAAAAAAAAAAAAAAAAGTGAAGGGAAGGGAAGGGAAGCCTTTCTATGCAAACATCAAGGAGTAATACGGGATAGGATTTGATAGCACAACCAATATTTTAACAGAAATTTACACTTTGGGCACATCTTCGTGGCCAAGAATCGATCTCCTCAACCAATTTAACAACAATTTGGCAGACTCTTCTTCTACCCGTCCTTGAGTACCAATTACCCTAGAATAGTTCAGGTTGATTGGAGGGTACGTTTCTATCGTTGGTAGGCAATGAGATATTAACAAGAGGATACTGTACCACAAAGAGAATACAAAATATATATATAAACCATGGTATACTCTTTGGTTATATTTTGAAACTAATTAATTGGTCTGAGAACTAAAAGCCAGCGAATCGCATGCTGTGAATGTACTCATAAGAGAAACTTCTATTACACCATGTTCTTCAGTTTAATAGCCTTTATTATAGACCAAATTTAAGATGATCCGGCTGCTTGGATTTAAGAGCAGCATGCAGCTCACTTATATAAAATGTGATGCGCCTCAAGTCTTATTAACATATATAATATTATTTGGTCCAGATTTTAGAAATTCGACTTTTTTCATAGTTTTAGAGTAGTTCTATGTACCTCCACTTTTTAACTCTTAAGACCTCATCTCTAAGTTCACCCTATTAAAAATTTTAATTCGATAATACTTTCTCAATAACCCCCATTTAATTTCCAAATTATCATTTTTCACTCCCAATTTAAGTTTTCATTTTGAACTTATATTTTCCTTTAGAAATGATTGTTGTAAAGTGTCTAATGGATTACCACCACATAAAGTATATGAGGAGTCCATTATTTAATTGATTTATAATGAATGTTGGAATTTGAATAGTTTTCTTTTAGGAATGTTTAATTGGTTATTAAGTGGGTGAGTTATGAGTGGTATATGAAGTGACATTAGGTGGTTACTTATGTGATTATAAATAGAACCCCTCCACCCTTGTGTAAAAGTAGTGAAGAAATCAAAAGGGAATAATTTTCTCTCTTACCCATTTGCTTCTTGAGTGACTCACTTTTGCTCATTTCATTAGAGAAATATATTTCATTATTCTTGCTGGCCCTTACCTCACTCCATATTACATACCCCTAATTGATACTCATTTCACTCCCTTTTAATTCCTACAAACTTGCAACACATATATATAATACGTTATCAGCACGATTTATTTTTCAGAGGTACATTGTTTATTTTACTGTCTTCTTTTTATTGTTATTCAATCAATTTTATTCTTACTTTATTTTTGTCAATATTAAATATATGCTAACCACCTTATGAGTATGCTCTGTGGTTACCATTATATTGGATCTTCCACATCAGGAAATAAGGCTAGTTTTATGAAATTAAAAATCATCTTATTGTCTTTATTATGTTCATATTCTTGTTGTATTGCTTGCATTATTATTTACATCTCGAATTTATTTATTTAAGTCGTGACTTTAAGTCTTGTAGCAATTAATTTACATTACTTATTTCTAAATATTGTGTTATTATTTAAACTATCAATATTAATCCAGCTTAGAACCTGAAGTTCTGATTCCGAATGATTAAATTCGTTTATTTTTATTAGATAATGGCAAATTTCGAAAGATTGATGTTTGAGCCATTATTGCATAATGGAGACAATTATTCAGATTGGGCTGATGATGTTGTACTTCACTTGAATTCCATGGGTATCGGACACACCATAACAAATGGAAACACTGTATCCCTGCAGGATTAGTCTAAGGCCATAATATTATTGCGTCATCATTTAAATAAAGGCTTGAAATCCGAATATACAACTATAACTGATCCATTAGCTCTTTGGAACAATTTAAAAGAAAGGTTTGATCAGCAAAGAACAATAATATTGCCAAGGGCCCAATTCCAATGGCAGAATTTGAGACTTCAGGATTTCAAAACCATAAGCGAATATAACTCAGCCATGTTCAGAGTTGTATCTCAATTGAGGTACTGTGGACAAACTGTTACTAAAGAGGAGATGTTAGAGAAAACACTATCTACATTTCATCCCTCGAACATGATCCTGATGCAACAATATCGTGAGCGCAAATTTAAGAAATACACTGAATTGATATCATGTCTTTTGGTTGCTGAGCAAAACAATGAAATTCTATTGAAAAATCATCAATTACGTCCTACTGGATCTACAGCATTCCTTGAAGTGAATGCTATGTCATTTAATAAACGTGGTGGCAAAAGTGGTTGTGGCTTTGGCAGAAAAATTTTCCAACCGAGAGGTGGCCATTTCAAGAAATATAAACCGAACCACCAGAAGTGGAACAAAAATGACTCAACATATGACAAAGAAAAAAGTCATCAACCTAAACCACAAAGGAGCAACGAAAGTACTTGCTATAGATGTGGCACGAAGGGCCATTAGTCACGTACTTGTCGAACACCACAGCATTTAGTGGATTTGTATCAGGCCTCCATAAAGAATAAAGGCAAAAATGTTGAGACAAACTACATCGATGACCCAGTAGGTCACACTAATTTTGATATCTCGGATTTCTTTCCTAGTTTAGATGAAGCTATTGGCCAGATAATGATTAATGAAAATACCCTAGCCAACTGAAGAACTGTTGTTTTTCACTTTTGTTATATTTCGCAATAATGTCCTATTTTAATATATTTTTGCTTTGATATATCTTTTAATGTATTTCTGTTATAAACACTTTTGTTTAGCATAAAATCATATCTAATGTAAACTTTTGTAATGAAATGGAATGGACATCAAGACTTTATCTTTACCTAAAAGTGATGGAAATCTGTGCCTAGTTGATACTGCAACCACACATACAATTCTTAAGGATAAAAAATATTTCCTAAATTTAACCTTTCTGGAAGTAAAGGTTAACACTATATCAGGGTCTGTAAACTTGATTGAGGGCTCCGAAAGAGCCACAATAATGTTAACAAACGGTACTAAGTTGAATATTAATAATGCCTTATACTCAAGCAAATCCAGAAGAAATTTGCTCAGTTTCAAAGACATAAGACATAATGGATATCATATTGAGACATCTTGTGAAAATAATATTGAATTCCTTTGTATTACCTCAAATGTCTCAGGATAGAAATTAATATTAGAGAAGCTTGAAGCTTTCTCTTCTGGATTATATTATACATATATAAGGTCCATTGTAACATACGCAGTTATGAAATAAAAGATTAATGATCCTAAGACTTTTATGTTATGGCATGACCGTCTTGGTCACTTAGGATCATCAATGATGCGTAGAATTATTGAGAATACAAATGGACACCCACTAAAGAATCAAAAAATCCTTCTGTCAAATGAAACTACTTGTACCGCTTGTTCACAAGGAAAATTGATTGTTAGACCATCTCTTTCTAAGATTGGTCAAGAATCCCCATCATTTTTACAAAGAATCCAAGGAGATATATGTGGACCTATTCATCCACCGAGTGGACCTTTTCGTTATTTTATGGTCCTAATTGATGCTTCTGCACGATGGTCTCATGTATGTTTGTTATCAACTAGAAATATTGCATTTGCAAAACTACTTGCTTAAATTATAAAATTACGTACACATTTTCCAGATTATCCTATTAGGTCCATACGTTTGGATAATGCTGGTGAGTTTACATCAAAAGTTTTTTATGATTATTGTATGTCCGTTGGAATTGATATTGAGCATCCTATCCCATATGTCCATACCCAAAATGGTTTGGCAGAATCACTTATAAAGCGATTGCAGATAATTGCACGAACTTTATTGTTGAGAACACAGTTGCCAACCTCTGTCTGGGGCCATGCTATTTTACATGCTGCATCATTGATCAGATTAAAGCCCACTACTTATCATGAATATTCACTAATACAACTTATGCTTGGCCAACAACCCAATATATCCCATCTAAGAACTTTCGGTTGTGCCGTACAAGTCCCCATTGCTCCCCCGAAGCGGACAAAAATGGGACCTCAACGTCGATTGAGGATTTATGTAGGTTACAATTCTCCATCCATTATCAGATATTTGGAACCCATGACAGGTGATATTTTTACTGCACGATTTGCAGATTGTCATTTTGATGAGACAATTTTTCTACCTTTAGGAAAAAAGAAAATGCCTCCCGAAGTTGGGCATGTACCTTCTGAAAGAAATCCAGAACTTTCTTGGAATATGGAAACATTGTCTCATCTTGATCCTCGCACATCTCAATGTGAAAATGAAGTACAAAGGATGATACATCTTCAGACTATCACTAATCAGATGCCAGATGCATTTACTGATGCAGCCAAGATAACAAAGTCACATATACATGCTGCTAATACACCGACTCGAATTGAGATTCCTGTTGAGCAAACCCCTCAAGCAACAATGAATAATCAAATTATTGCACGCCAGAAGCGTGGCAGACCCCTTGGATCAAAAGATACTATCCCTCGAAAAAGAAAATTGATTAATAACGGTCCTGATATAAACAATGATCGAGCTAAAGAATCCACATTCTCTGATTTGTCTCCTGAAACAACAAATGTTCCTAAGGATACACCTGCCGCTGAAGAGGCACAAGTTGTTAATGAAATGCATGTCCCTGAAGTGACAGCTAAATTTAAAAATGAGGAAATTTCTATTAATTATGCTTATACTAGAGAAATGTGGAAACGTAATGAAATTGTCATTGACGATGTATTTTCATTTGCAGTAGCCACTAATATTATGAATGATGATTTTGAACCACAAACAGTGGATGAATGTAGACAAAGGCATGACTGACCTAAATGGAAAGAAGCAATTCAAGCATAATTATCTTCTTTGGCCAAACGTGAAGTCTTTGGACCTGTAGTCCAAACACCTAAAGATGTCAAACCCGTTGGATATAAATGGGTATTTACTCGAAAACGAAATGAGAATAATGAGATTGCCAGATATAAAGCCCGGCTAGTAGCTCAAGGTTTTTCTCAGAGACCGGGTATTGATTTTGATGAAACTTATGCTCCAGTAATGAATATTATCACTTTTAGATACTTGATCAGTTTGGCAGTCTCGGAAAAACTTCAGATGCGCCTTATGGATGTGGTAACTGCTTACTTGTATGGTCGATTAGATTCTGATATATATATGAAACTCCCTGAAGGATTTAAATTGCCTGAAGCAATTAAAACACAACCAAGGAGTGTGTATTCACTCAAGTTGCAGAGATCCTTATACGGATTGAAACAATCAGGGAGAATGTGGTACAATCACCTTAGTGAATACTTAATTAAAGAAGGATACATTAATGATCCCATATGCCCTTGTGTGTTTATAAAGAAATTAGAATCTGGTTTTGCTATTATAGCAGTATATGTCGATGACATGAATTTAATTAGAACCCCCGAAGAAATCCAAAATGCTGCTGAATATTTGAGGAGAGAATTTGAAATGAAAGATTTGGGAAAAACGAAATATTGTCTCAGCCTGCAGATCGAGCATAACCCTGACGACATAGTTGTTTATCAATCAGCATATACAGAAAAACTTTTGAAACGATTCAACATGGATAAGGCTTATCCATTGAGTACCCCAATGGTTATTAGATCTCTTGATCCTACAAAGGATTCATTCCATCCTAAAGAGGATGATGAACAGTTACTTGGTCCTGAAGTACCATATTTGAACGCTATAGGTGCATTAATGTATTTGGGGCAATGTACTAGACCTGATATTGCATTTGCAGTTAATTTGTTAGCAAGGTTTAGTTCCGCACCCACTAGACGGCATTGGAACGGGATCAAACATATTTTTCGTTATCTTCAGGAAACTATTGATCTAGGATTATTTTTTCCATATGAGCCTTCTGAAAATCCTGGCTTGGTTGGATATGCTGATGCCGATTTTTTATCTGATCCCCATAAAGCTCGATCACAAACTGGATATGTTTTCACTTATAATGGGACCCCAATTTCATGGCGATCTACTAAACAGAGTTTGGTTGCTACTTCTTCTAACCACTCTGAAATAGTTGCATTGCATGATGAGGCCAGCCGAGAGTGTATATGGTTATGTTCTGTTATTCAACACATCCAGAATTCGTGCAAATTATCTCCTACTATAAATCCTCCAACAATCATATATGAAGATAATGCAGCCTGTATTGCTCAAATCCGAGGGGGATATATCAAAAGAGATAGAACAAAGCACATTTCACCGAAGTTCTTCCACACGCATGAACTTCAAGAAAGTCAAAAGATCGATGTGAAGCAGATACATTTGAATGACAATCTTGCAGATCTGTTCACTAAAACTTTACCAACTTAAACATTTGAGAAGCTAGTATATAAAATCGGTATGCGGCGGCCCAACAAGCAATCAATTTGACAAGAGATCTTCTGTCATGGTCAAGGGGAGCGTTGTGGACACATGTGTACTGTACTCTTTTTCCCTTCGATGGGGTTTTGTCCCACTGGGTTTTCCCGGCAAGGTATGAGGCAGTAAAACACGTCCAACACCACTTCATACTTTATTGTATAATTGTGTTTCTTTACTTTGGTTTTTATTCCACTGGGTTTTTCCTTAGTAAAGTCAAATACAATTATTTTAAGTGGTGGAATCCAAGGGGGAGTGTTGTAAAGTGTCTAATAGATTACCACCACATGAAGTATATGAGGAGTCCATTATTTAATTGATTTATAATGAATGTTGGAATTTGAATAGTTTTCTTTTAGGTAATGTTTAATTGGTTATTAAGTGGGTGAGTTATGAGTGGTATATGAAGTGACATTAAGTGATTACTTATGTGATTATAAATAGAACCCCTCCACCCTTGTGTAAAAGTAGTGAAGAAATCAAAAGGGAATAATTTTCTCTCTTACCCATTTGCTTCTTGAGTGACTCACTTTTGCTCATTTTATTAGAGAAATATATTTCATTATTCTTGGTGGCCCTTACCTCACTCCATATTACATACCCCTAATTGATACTTATTTCACTCCCTTTTAATTCCTGCAAACCCGCAACACATATATATAATAATGATGCAATAATTTTCACTTTTTTAAATTTTTTAAAACAAGTCCGTTGAGCATGGTTAGGATGCTAAAGATTGATCACAGGCCTGCTGGTGGGAATTTGAAGGAATGAGTTATGTGACAATCCATTGTTCGAGCTTGTTGGATTGTGAAGCTATGCTGATGAGATGCGGCAGTTACAAGAAAAATGCCTACAGCCCATACGAGCAACATTCTGATGATGGATTTCAGCCCCTCAACTCTGTGGACGGTGGCTAGACTCCTTTGAATTTTTTGCCTCACCATCAGTAACTATTGCAGCTTTGTCCAACAACCTGCAAAACTTTAGTAAAGCAACTTCAGGTATCTCAAATATATATATAAGAATTCTCATCTCAATATATCAAAAATAAATTCATAAATAAACTCTTTATCACCTTGATTTGACTTATACTTTCAAGAAATTAATTATTTTTTAAGAAACAGAGAGATGGAAAATATAATAGAACAAATTTAATTACAATTATTTATTAGCTATGTTCATATTTTTATTTCGTTATTCCATCAAAATTATTGCAGCTTTCAACGGAGCTTATTTGAACTGTTCTGTGCGAACAAGCATTCCATGCACAGAAATAGCAGCATCCTCCTTATTTCTGTACAAAAGGCTGGGATCTTCAGGTGCTACAGCTTTCCTCTTCTTGAAAGCAGCAACAATCACTAGCCAATCTTGTCAAGGGGCTCCCTCCTGGTTCCAGCTTCACATAAAAAGCTGAACCGAGAACAAAGGCCGCAATAGAGAAAGCCATGGCTATGGCTGGGATCCCAAAACCCCAGCTCCAGCCCACGTTGTCTTGCATATGAACCACAACGGTCAAGGCAGTGAGAGTTGCCATGCCCATGCAGAAGTAGTACCAGCTGAAAAAGTTCGATTTCCGCGAGGAAACACTAGATTTCTTCATGTCCGACTGGTTAATTAAGAGAATTTAGGGTAGAGAATTTTGTTTTAATAATTTTGATTGAGGATAAAGCTGTCAAGAAAAGTTAAAGATAAAACTGGAATCTAATGAGATCAAAAGTGTGGCTGAATAGAACTACTCATGGTTTAATTTTCTTCATGCAAAGGAGCAAACTAATGTGAGGTCTACTCTTATAAACTACTTATACAAACTCATTCATATAAACTGATATAACATGATATAATTTGATAAATAAGTTCACTGATTTGATAAATATATGCTAATAATAAATAATTATAATTAAGATAGGTGATATAGCGATTATATAAGGATGCCACATCACTTTGTATAGGTAATTTGTAAGAGTAGCATCACTCAAATTATATATCTTTAAATCTTATAAAGGTTAAGTAAAAAATAGATTAGAAGAGAATCCTAATTCAATTAAGAGATAAATGTACTTGTCTAATTCAAATTTTAATTTCTTTCTATGTTCAATGTTTCTTGGTGGATGCCATCTTTCTATTTTAAAGCCAAAGATATCGTATTGGTGTATGCCTGTCACTATTAAATGGGCAAATATATATATTGTGCAAAATTCAGTGTATATATGTATAAAAGATTATATTTTAAGAATCACCAATTTTTAATCTTCAATTTCTTGGATTTAAGTATTTCTAACCATCCTTTCTACAATATAACAAAGATAACTTAATTAAATTAAATTAAAAACTAGCTAGAGAATATTAGAGAATCCAATGATGATTATATTTCGAAGGTATCCATTTACCTTTACTACAATACCTTATTTGTATCACAGTATGCATCATTTAATAACCAATAAATTAATAATGATAGACGTAACTCTAATATGTGTGCATCCATATATATATATATGTGTTTGTGTGTGTGTGTTTTAACATAATTTATTTGACACAAATTTCTAACTCTTAATCTTATCAAATCCAATTATTGGGATTGAAAACTAAACAAGCTATATTTAATACTAGTTAAACAAGTTACATTTAATACTATTAACTCATAAATCATCTCAATCATACATACATATATATATATATATATATATATATATATATATGCAGACCCTCCTAATTATAGTCCAATAAACTATAAGCCATGTATTAAGAATTAATTATTTAGCATAAAGTAAATATTTTATCTATTAACTATTTGTACTATACAGTATTAATTTATTTATTCTGATTGCAACAGGTCAAGAAGCTTCTATACACTTCTATAGCATATACAATTCACGTTCCTCTCTATATGATTAAAGTAGTCTGCTTATTGATTTGGTGAAAATCAATATCAACGAGCCCAACTAATTTAATTACTTTTTTAATTAATTTGAAATCAAGTAAAAACGCGGAGTTGCAATCTCCAATTAGGGGTGGCAATCGTGTCGTGTCGTGTCGACCCATTTAATTATTCGTGTCAAAACATGAAACCCAAACCCGCCCAATTATTAAACGTGTTACCCACGTGTCGTAATCGTGTCATATTTAATTCGCATAATTTACTTAATTATTTAACTTAGTTATACATAATATATTATATTATCTATATTTAAATCAATTAAAATTATTTTTAGAATATAAACCATTGTTAGTATAAAATATTATTAAAATCATCATAATTTATTATTTTATAAATTAATTTATTTTATAGTATAAAAATTTCAATTTTATAATATATATATTGTAAGTAGGTAATAATTTATATCATTGAATGAATTTACATATTAAGAATGTACAAAATATATTTAACTATTCGTGTCATTAAACGGGTTGGCGTGTTGAACACCTTCAACACTAACCCGACCCATTTATTAATCGTGTAACGTATTCGTGTCGTGTTCGTGTCGTGTTCACGGGTCGTGTCAAAAATTGCCACCCCTATCTCCAATGACCCTTTGCTACTTTTGTTTTATTGTTCATAATTAAGAGTATATCTATTTCAACTAGTGGAATTCAGCTGTGTATATGTATTGAGCTTGCAGTCCCGTGGACTCCTCTTCTATTACCATCAGAGGAGGAGGAGCTTTATATTGAACAACACATTTTCATATTAAACAACATATATCATTACTTTCTCTATTATTCTTATTAAAAAGTTCATTTTATATTCTAATTTAAGGTTTTGCTTAATATTTTAAAAAAAACAAATAATTATATCTACTTTATGTATAGAATAATTTAACATAAACCTTTGCATTTGGGCAGTGTGAGGATATCTGTTAGTGCATGTTATTGGGGAATATTAAGGTAGTTTTGTTTTCAATATTTTGAGTTTTTGTCTTTAAATTTGGATAAAAATATATGGTTGATTTTAATTTTTTTTATTTTAAAAATAATATATGATTGATATTAATAGAAATATATTGATAAATATGCGTTTTTTAAAACAGTTTTTATATATATTTACGTTATATGTAGGTGTACCAAGCCGTCAAAGCAAAATTCAGTTTGCTTAACATGGTCAAAACCAAGGTGATCATAGTCCACCACCACTACACGCCATTTATGTCCGTCAAAATTGATATACATCCATTCTGTTATCTCCCCAGATGAAATCAAATAATTCACTAACCCACCATTTGTTGACTAATTAGTTATGTGGTTTTGCTGTATTCAATTTGGATTTGATATACATATATATCTATATGTAAAGAAACTTCCCGTTGGGAAATTTTTTAAGAAGTAAAATTCAAAAACATTTCAGCTCTGTGATTAACAGGAATAGTATTATTAGAAATACACACAACAAAAATTGTTTTCAATTTTCAAATTGTAATACTAATACACTATAGACATGTATTTGTTTTAAGTTAGCATTTAAAATTAATTTTCAATACTAAAGCAAACTATTGCATACTAAAACATAACTGAAAATCTCCTCAAATACTAATCTTAATTTTCTTTTTAAGTTAATTTTCAGATCATGAAAAGCAAACCCTAAATTTTAAACTTTTTAACCCTTCTAATATTACTCTTAGTTCACTTGTTTCTTTTTTTTAAATAATTTCTTCTAAGATTCCAATCTCTAAAATTGATTTGGCATTTTTTTAATCAATTAACAAACTTAACCTTCGAAGGCTGATTTAATTCATAGCATTGTTTACTAAATCCACAAACCCAACCTTTACGACTATATATATATATATATATATATATATATCCCACAGGCAGAACCCACTGTCCAGATATAACGTGCGCATACATTTTTTTTTTAGTTTATAATTTTTTTCTGATACATATGAGACTTTCAACATCAATATCAAACTTGCCAGCTTTCTCCCCTAAAAGTCAACAAGAGATGGTGATGATATCCATAACAACGAAAGCTGTATTAATGACACGTTTTTGACCATAAGAGATTATGGACTACTATCGCAATATATAAGTAGAGCTTCAGCTTCTCACATCTGTGAACTAATTTGTGCCAAGAATACAAGCGACATCAAAGCTACACGTACGTTAAAATCAACAAAGCTTGAAGCAACCCAACTGTGCGAGCTCTCTACAAGAAACAAAGAAGAGAAATGGAGGGTTTGATTCCATATCTTATTCATGCCATGAAGAAGCAAAAGCCTCACAACAGCTACAGGAGTTTCTCTGTGGGGTCAAGCCGTAGCTACCATTTGTTGGTTGGAGGTGACTCGGTTGAGGGCTCTTCTCACAGAAGGACAAGGTCAGAATTCCAGCCTCCTAGCGTGGAGTTCTTGGAGCAGCGATCTGGCGTCGATCATTTCATACGTTCTCGCAGCATCAACAGAGGTGCTGCCAATTCTCCTTCAGTGGCTGCAGCTGCGGCTGGTTTCAATAATATTGCTTCTCAGCCTCAGCAGATCAGGAAAAGGGAATTTAATAACAATAATTTTGCTAATGTTCGAAGATGAACGAGTGCTTCTAAAGAAGATTGTTTGATGTTTTTATGTGTAAGTCTTATATATATATATATATATATATATATATATATATATATATATATATATATATATTTGCAATTGTATAAAGCAAAGCTTGTGAATAGCTGGAAATGTTTTGCGTCATTCAAGTAAAAATAATAAAATTTCTCATAGGAACTTTGTTATAACTTTTTGGGAGTTGATGGATTTTATTATTTCTTCCGATTAACACAACTGAGCAAGGGATCACCAAGTCATATAATGAAAAAATTGCCATTAATTATTGATTAGCCATTCTTACATCTTTTCTTCAGTACTAAGGAAGGAGAAGATGTGAAAGATCGCAAAGGTCGCCATCGATGACACGAGTGATTAAACAAAATTGGGCCCAAGTTCTTTACTATCATTTCTGAGGTCCAGAATCTTAAGAGACACATCTGACCTAACATTTTGCTGGTCAATATTCGCTGCGTTTTGGTATCACCATGGACAATTGGTTGTTTGAAAACTGAGACCACTTCATTAAAACAATTAAGGGAAGGTTGCAGCTGGTAGAGTTGGTATTGATCTAGATGGGACCACAAATATGTCAAATCCTAGTTTCTGGCAAGTGTAAGTAGTTCTTCAGCAAGTGTTTATTTATTTAATTTAAAACGTTTTTACGCAAAAAAATTCTAATGCGCGTTTCACAAAACCAATACCTAACACATTCCCAAGCATGCCAAAGACAAGAAGATGAAATGAGAAGGTTACCCCTGATCATTATAATCATGAAAAAGAGCAGATACAACGGTTCAGGATTCAATAAAATGAGATTTCAGATAGTTTCACGTTTGGGCACAACCAAGAACAAAATTGAAGGGAAGAAAGGGGTAGGAGGGTGTTTGGTGCAGTTTGATAATCATAAACAAAGATCTTCAATGTCAGTCGTGCGACCGGTATTCTCAGCAGACCTCTTATCAGGTAGATTCACCACCAGTTGGCCACAAGCACCACTTATATCCTGACCCATTTGCTTACGAATAGTTGTCCGTATGTTATATGTACCCCGTAGAATTTTCTGAAAGCTTGATACTTTTTCTTCACTGCTGGTACTGAATTGACTCAATGTACCAATTGGATTAAAAGGTATCAAATTCACAACCTGTATCGGGCATTCAGCAAGATGAAAGACAAAGAAATAGAACATATGAAGTGAGATCACAAGTACATCAGCCAGACGTACAAAAGATCATGCAGTAAACCTCATCAAAAACATATGGCCAAACCTTTATGGTTTTCCTCCGTTTACATAGAGGCCAAAGCCATTTTACAGCTAGAGATTGATATAGATGTTTAGATAAGTTTGTCTTAAGTTTCTGCGGAACAGAATATTTATGTCTCTTTTGAGTGGTCATACTTAGTAAAATTACTTGATTGGTATTTCATACTTATTCAAAGTTTATGAAGAAGCAACAGTTTCCTTGCCTATGATGGACAATTATTCTAATCATGTATCTGGAATTCAACTTTAGGATAAAAACAGTGGGTTGGTTTAGGTTCCAAAATCCAGTCAACTAGAAACTAATCCGATTATTTAATTGCATACATATTTTGACATTATAATTTTGAAATTTTCAATGTCTCCTAATCAGGTATCTGGACTGGTGGTATTCTATAAAAGAATTTGGGACAATTACAATAAGTACTCTTAAGTTTTGACTTAATGAAAGACCATACATTTTTTATCAATCACACCCCTGAAGTTGCCTTAAAATCATCATTTTTAGGGTTATGATCAATGAAAAATGAACAACTTCAGAAGTGTAATTAACGAAAAACACATAACTGTTCTCCGCTTGAATTTAAGCCAAAACTCGAAAGTACTTATTGATATTGTCTCAAGAGAATTTTGGCAAGTAATATTGGAAACTTTTTAGGCCTTTGCTACATCGCCATTTAAGTTATTTACAAACTAGTAGTGACCATTTGATGGGCTAAAAGAGAAGAGGAACAATAATCAATATATTTGAACATGTGATAAATTCCAACCAAAGTTATAGTGCAAAAATTTCCCCAATGTCCCAACTTTCAAATCCAAGAGCTTACCACTTGAAATGCCTCCAGCAGTTTGCCAAGCTGGTGAGCATGCTGCTCTTCGTCATTCACCCCATCAAGCATGATGTACTCGATAAAGATTTTTTGCTGACTGAAAGTTTAAGATAAAAAATGAATTCACTCTGAAATGATACAGAAAATTTGAAAACAAAAAATGTAATTCAATTTTCCAGAGTAACAAATGCTACCTGTTCTTTTGATATACTTGAAGTGCATCCATAAGTTTTTCTAGAGGAAAAGCTCGGGCTGCAGGCATTATCTGGCAACGGACATCTTGAACTGGCGCATGAAGTGACACTGCCAAATTCAAACCTGGAAGATCACTATAAAACTTGTTGATAGCGTGAACAATGCCAACCTACAGATATTAGATGGAATTAGTAGGCTTGTAAGTCAAGTGTCTCCTGCATTCTTAAGCCATTTTAACATTTCAACATAATTAATGTAATTATAACAGTCCCACTTGATTAAAATTTTTATTAAAAAAAATTGCATTATCTTGCCATGACACATCA
>SNVD02005958.1:0-23000 GCA_013180625.2 Boswellia sacra
GAGCCAGCAGTACTTTAATCGACGTTAGTTTTACGACTAGAGAGAAAACCTCATTGAAATCAAGGCCCTTATTTTGCGTAAATCCTTTTGCCATTAGCCTAGCCTTATACCTAGGCTTTCTTTCCCTACAAGCATCATCTTTTCGTTTGAAAACCCATTTACAACCTACTACCTTCTGTCTAGTAATGTTATCAACCAATATCCAGGTACAGTTCTTATTCAAAGAATCCATTTCTTCCATCATTGCCTACTGCCAATGATTCCTATCTCTACAAGCCATTGCTTATAACTTCTAGGCTCATTGCCATCAATCTCTTTTGATATTGAAACGCAAAAGCTATAAGATCAGCATATTCATACCTCACTGGTGGTATCACTATCCTCATAGTATGATCTCTTGCTAGTTGATAGTTTCTCAAGTCGTCAGATTCATCAAGGACTTATTCAATGCCATAATGTTTGTCTATTTCATTGCCCCATCCTTTGGAGAACCATCAGCCTCATAGAGCTCCACCTTAGTCCCAATACTATCTGCATCCGTAGCAACATCATTAGGTATCGACATGAGGTTTTGAACAGCCCCTAAAATAGAACTTAGATTCTCTAAAAGTGACATCTCTGCTCGTGAAATACTTTGAAACATTCGACTCTTGGCACCACAATCTATACCCTTTCACACCTTCTGGATAGCTGACAAACATGCATTTCCTCGCCCTTGGCTCTAGCTTATCTTTTTTGATATGTGCATATGCAATGCAACCAAACACCTTCAAATAACTATAGCTCGAAGGCGAACCTATCCACACTTCTTCGAGCATCTTGAAACCAACAGCCTTTGATGGGCACCTATTAATCAAGTACTGTTGTGTTAACTGCTTCTCCCCAAAATTTCTTGGACAACCTAGCACTTAACAACATACCTCTCACCCTTTCAAGAAGTGTTTTATCCATCTTTTCAGCCAAGCCATTTTGTTACAGTGTATCGGGTATCGTTTTGTACCTCACCACTCCCCCATTATTATAAAAGCAGTTTAACTCTTCATTTAAGAACTCCAAACTATTATCAGTTCTAAGCTTCTGAACTTTTCTACCCATTTGGACTTCAACTATCTTTTTTCAATGTTTAAATTTTTGGATTGCCTCATCCTTAGTCTTCAAGAGGTAAACCTAAACCTTCCTTGAGTAGTCATCAATTATGGGTATAAAATACCTTCCTCCACCTAAAGTTGCATGCTTAGATGGACCCCATAGATCTGAATGGACATAACTGAGAGTTTCTTTTGTTCCATAAGATGAGGAAGCAATTTTACCTGAGTCGATTTGTTCCACAATCATCACCAAGCAATTTTACAATAGTCCCTACTTCTATAGTTCCTGAAGCCCCCTTTCACTCACATGGCTAAGCCTCTTATGCCACAAATAGGTTTTATCGTCTATGCCCAATGCCATACCTGCTTCTCCAATTATATTGCTACCTTAGAGAATATACAAACCGTTTTCCCTCATACCTTTCATTACCACCAAGGATCCTCTTGTAACTTTCAAGGTGCCATTCTCCCTTTTGTAACTGCAACCATTAGAATCCAGTGTACTAAGTGAAATTAAATTTTGCTTCAGCTCCAAAATGTGCCTCAGAGCCATCAAAACTCTTTTCATGCCATCATGAGTTTTTATTTGAACTGTCCCTATGCCTACCATGTTACAAGCTTTGTTGTCATCGAACAAAACTTTTTCGATGCCAATCTTTTCATAGGACTCAAACCAGCTTTTATTTGGCATCATATGGAATAAACAACTAGAATCCAAAACCCATTACTTGTCCGAGTTTTTCGTAGTCACAGCTAGCACATCCGAACTCTTATATCCATCCTTTACAATTACGGAATCACCTTTTTCTGGTTCTTTTGCTTTCTCATCCTTCTTTCTTTTGGGACAAAGCTTCCTAATATGCCCCTCTTCATGACAAGAGAATATTTTTACAGCTTTCTTTCCCTTCGACTTTGACCTTGAGTGCGATTTGCCCTTGTAATCATGTTTATCACTCCTACCTCTAACATGCATCCCTTCACTCGAGTGTTCACCCAACTTGTTCTTGCTTTGAAAATCTTTTGAGTTCAACGCACCAATCACATCATCAAGTGATAATGTCTTCCTACCATGCTTCAAAATATCTACAAACATCTCATATGATTTTGGAAGAGAATGTAATAGCACCAAAGCTTTATCCTCATCATCACATTCTATTTGTACATTTTCTAGGTCTAGGCACAATTTTTTAAATTCATCAATATGGTCTTGCAAGTTCTTATCCTCAGCCATTTTGAAATTAAAGAATTTTGCCTTTAAATACAATCTACTCAATAGGTTTTTCATCATATAAAGACTTTCAGGCTTTAACCATACCTCAGCCACAATTTTCATCCAAGAGACTTGCCTCAACGCCTTGTCGCTTAAGCAGAGAATTAATGTGCTGTAGGCCCTCTTCATGATATCACTCCTCTTTTCAGAATTGTAGCTTTTCCACATTTTGCTTTCGCCCCCAAGAGCTTCATCAAATCCTAGGTTGCCTAACAAAGCCAACATCTTCATCCTCCAAATAGCGAAGTTACAGCTGCCATCAAACTTCTCAATCTCGTACTTGCTAGTTGATGCAACCATCATAGGAATTTCTTTGAACAACTCTCGTACTACATAGTTATGAGTCAGGACATTTATCGAACACCTATTGTATTAGGAACTTCTAGCCACCAAAGACCCCAAACAGCTATAACCAAGCTCTAATACCAATTTGTTGTGAAAAAGAGTAGCGTACACACTCACAATTAGCTTATAGTGGAATTAATCTAAAAGATTAAGCACATATCCAAGCAAAGTAAAACAAAGAAAACATAAGGATTTATACTGGTTTATACCACAATATGTGACTTATGATGAAAACAAAGAGACACAAGAGTGTTTACAAGGGACAACTAGAAGAAATTCAGTTTCTTTCTCTCTAAGAAACTCCCAATCTCTTTAAACCCTAACCCTATTCTTTTTCTCTCTCTTGTTGCTCTCT
The DNA here is from genome assembly GCA_013180625.2 of Boswellia sacra. Lineage (NCBI taxonomy): Eukaryota > Viridiplantae > Streptophyta > Magnoliopsida > Sapindales > Burseraceae > Boswellia > Boswellia sacra. Next base: position 3,059 of record SNVD02005958.1, read on the forward strand.
CAGAACTATTCTTACATTGAAAAACACGTCCCTTATTTATAGTCCAAGGCTTGTAGGCTGACATATCTAAAAATAGGATTATCTCCCAAGTATAAGAGTGTCGAAGTAATAAACCCGTGAGACCGGGGTTGATCCACGAGGAAGGGGATTTAGCGGTACAAACTATAAGGTAAGTAAATAAGATATGAATAATGTAAATAAATGACAAGATGACATTAACAAATATAAGTAAAGATGGTAGGCGGTACTACCGACCATTCAAATGTAAAGTAAAAATAAAAGGTGGCAGAACCATCTATGGAAATAGGTGGTAAAACCTACCATAGCAAATAAAAGAACAAGTTCATAAATAATAAACCAGAATAAAAGAAATACACAAATAAGAGAAGCTAACATAATAACAATGAAAGCATCCACCCTTGATATTTCAAATAAGGATAAGCAACCCAATTATAACTTAATTAGAATCTAGACATGAAGGAGGTTCTAATCGGAATATATGTCATTTGAGCCCATTTTAGTTGTATGAATTATATTTGTTTCATTACCAATATTTATACCACTTCTTGTAAATGGGTTCAAGCATCCAATGTGCCAATCACCATATGTCTACAACAAATCAAGGTTGCTAACTAGACTTGTGTCGGTAATGAAAAATCATAGGACATCTAGAAAGGATCTAAGCATTTGATGCGTCAAGGATTGTCTACAATATATCAAGACCTCCACTTTACAAGTGATGTCAAGATTGATTAAGAAAAAAATATAAATCATATAAAATAAACAACAAAAGATTATGTTTATTAAGCACATATCAAAAGGTTAGAAAATCATTATTCTTATATCAAAGGGTTAGAATTTAGTGAAACATTAAACAAGAAAGGCAATAAATTACAAAAAGAAAATGATTTATTAATAACATTAAGAGAACAAAACACAAGAGGAAAAACACAATAATAAGAGATCCCAACCAAGGCCAAGATGCCCTAATGGGTCATTAGACACCTCTATTTATAGATACATTCAGGGGCAAACTTGTCAAATTACAAAGGGACAATTGTAAAATATCTTGTTGACAATTTTGATCATCATGTACACCGAATTTGACCACCGATTTTGACATAGAATTATTTAGAATTTTGATCATATGTCTTCATGAAAGTTGTATATATTTCTCTCAGCTTGTTAGAACATCTTGATTCATACGATTTGGATACGTATATCAAGAGATATGGTCAAAATACCTAGGCATGGTCAGGCTGGGTCGAAGCTGCAAATGGGTTCACTTCAAGCCCATTTTTGGTCCATTAAGAGCTCGAATTTGATTATGCTTATGAAATACAATCTTGTAGATAATTTAATCAGCTTTTTAGCAAATTAAGATTTCCACCATTCTGATCTATAAATAGAAAGTTATGTCTTTTTTACTGAACCTACAACAAAAACTAAAATTAAGATAAAGCTAATTCAAGAGATACAAAGACCATAAATATACTTAAATTGAGGAATTTAATGACACTATTAATACAATATGATGAATTAAACTCTTATTAAGCATTGATAAATGTCTATTTATATATCATTTTCATATCAATTCGTCCATGTTTCTTTGCTATATTCCTTGGTATTTTTATGTTTTTGTGTGGTTTTGATGTTTGTAGGAGTTTTGGAGCAACTTGCACAAAAATGGAGTAAAACCCTTCATTTTCACCTCTGCTAGTCAACCATCTTCTCGGATTTAATTGTATTGATATACAATGAACCCGATAACATGTTATATACCGTTGGAAAGCTCTCGAAGTCTATTTTCTGGAGAAATTTACGGTTTATAAATCCATTCAGTGTACCAAAAGTTGTAATCAAAACAGTGTGAGATGTATAGAAATATAATTCCACAAGTCACTGTAGCATGTATAATACGGGGCACTGTAGCAAGTCACTGTAGCAGAGTATTTAAACACATTTTAGGGTTTTATTTTCATAACTTGAAGAGGGGAAAACGTGGGAGGAGGCTGCATTTCTGGATTTCTCTCATCCCTTGGAGTTCTTGAAGGAGAAAGAAGATTTTGAAAGAGGAGGAACTACAATTCCAAGAAGATTCATCTACAAAGAAGATTTTCAAAGAATTTGCTAAGTTCTTTCTTTCCTTTTCAATTCTGGAATTTCTCTGTATTGTATTTGTTATTCTGATTGAATATGTGTAACTAAATCTGAATTGGTTGAGGGTGATTTCAAAGCCCTTGATATGGATTTTGTGAGTTGATTGTGTAAGAAATTGTTATCCAATTCTCTAATTGAAGTTGCTTGTATTTTCCCATATCTAATGCTTATGATTGCTTACTGATTGTATTTGGAATGGCCAACTGAATATAATCTGTTGTTGTCTATTGCTAGATTAGAAATCTTGATCCGTAATTGTCATGAATTTCCAATCATTAGTAGCAAAATTGTGATCAGATATTGCAATTGGAAAATACAACCTAGGTTAAATAATCCGAACTTGTGTGATTATTGCTTAGATCAACCTATCTTTCTCATCGTAATGCTTCTATTGAATTAAACTTAGAGAGCTTGTTCTAGGTTGTTTAATGGATAGAGATTAAATAAAGAGCTTGTTTTATTTAACAACAAAGTAAGGAAAGATTGGGATAACAGAGCTTGTTGTTATCTACGGTTGATAACTTCAATGCTGTAATTGGATTACAATTCTATGTTAATTCACAAATTCATATCTTGTGGCAGAGAAAGAACCCTTAACCAAGTGTCTCTCATTGAATTTTCAATTCATTTAATATTGTGTTGTGTTATTCTTTATTTGCCTTCGTATTCAGTTTAATTAATCATTCAACAAAACCCCCCATATTTAGTTTATTGTTGCTGAAAAATAACAAATTTAATTAGAATCAATCCTTGTAGGAACGATATCTCACTCATTATTTTATTACTTGTGCGACTAGTATACTTGCTAGTTTCGAACGCATCAAGTTTTTGGCGCCGTTGCCGGGAATTGATTTTCTAATCAATTTGTTATTCTGTTTTTACTACTGATTCTTGATTGTTATTTCCTGATTGTTTGTGTTTAGGCTTTTATGTCCGAGGGAGAAGCGGATCAGCGACTTAAGAGAATTAAGGAGTTTCTCCAATCCTCGAAATTAAGACTAAATCGGTCAATTTCAACTCCACCTCAAGAATTTGACCTTGCACGACATACTTCCCTCCCATCTTCTTGCAGTTCAATCAAATCTGAATCGGAAGCAATGGCGATGGAAAACGATCAGACTCTTAAGGAGTTAGCGGCTCCAATTATTGATCAACAACCGCTATGCATAAGCACCAATTCTGAGATAGATTTTGAACTTAAATCTGGACTGATTCATCTCTTGCCTACATTTCATGGTTTTGCAGGAGAGGATCCGAACAAACACCTCAAAGAATTTCATGTGGTATGCTCAAGTATGAAGCCAACCGGCGTTTCTGAAGAGCAAATTAAATTGAGAGCCTTCCCATTCTCATTAGCAGATTCGGCAAAAGATTGGCTATACTATCTACCACCAGGTACCATTACCACTTGGAATGAGATGAGTAAACTCTTTTTGGAGAAATACTTTCCAGCCTCGAAAGTACAAATATTAGAAAAGATATTAGTGGCATTCGACAACACAATGGAGAATCACTTCATGAATATTGGGAGAGATTTAAAAGGTTATGTGCTAGCTGTCCAAACCACCACCAAATTAGTGATGGACTCCTAATTCAATATTTCTATGAGGGTCTCTTACCAATGGAAAGGAGTATCATTGATGCTGCTAGTGGTGGAGCACTAGTTAATAAAACACCGAACGTTGCAAGACGTTTGATTAGTGACATGGCAGCGAACTCCAAACAATTCAGCAATCAATTTGAGCCACAACTACCAAAAAGAGTAAATGAGGTAAGTACTTCAAATATTGAACATCAACTTTGTGAACTTACCTCTCTTGTAAAAAAAATGGCTGTAGGACATATGCAGCAATTTTATGCATGTGGAGTATGTTCTGCAATGGACCATCCAACCGACATGTGTCCAACTTTGCAAGAAGGAGATACAGAACAAGCCAATGCCATGGGTGGATTTCCAGGACAACCAAGGCAAAGGTATGACCCCTTCTCCAATACTTACAATGCTGGATGGAGAGATCACCCTATTTTAAGAATGCGAATAATCCTAACCAATTGCCCCAAATGCCATACCAAATCGACCACCAGGTTTCAATCAAACAAGGGTGCAGCAACCATTACAAGCACAACCACAACCAGCACCACAACCAGCTCCACAAAATTCAGGTATGTCTCTCCAGGATATTGTTAAAGCACTTGCCATTAACACAATGCAATTTCAGCAGGAACTAGGGCAAGTATCCAAAACCTGGAAAATCAAATGGGACAATTGGCCACTAACATGAGCAAATTTGAGAGTCAAAGCTCAGGAAAATTACCTTCTCAGTCGGTGATCAATCCAAGAGAGAATGCTAGTGCTTTAACTTTGAGAAGTGGGAAGCAATTAGAGATTCCACCAAAGAAATCACAAACTGATGAAGGGGATGATTACCACTTCTACCATGAAAAAACATCCATTCTAAGGTAAATCCTATAACTCCCATTCCTTCATATGTTTCTCCTTCACTTTTTCCTAGTAGATTTGCACAATCGAAGGAGAAACAAGAACAAGAAATCCTGGAAACTTCTCACAAAATCGAGGTAAATATACCACTTTCTGGATGCTATTGAGCAAGTACCTCGTTGTACAAAATTTCTCAAGGAGTTATGCACCAACAAGAGAAAGTTGAAGGGAAATGAGAAAGTAAGTGTGGGGGAAAATGTTTCAGCTGTATTGCAAAGAAAAATTCCTCCAAAATGCAAAGATCCAGGTACGTTCAACATTCCATGCACCATTGGTAATACCAAGTTTGAAAGAGATATGTTAGATTTAGGAGCATCTATTAATGTCATGCCATATTCTATTTATGCTTCTTTGAATCTTGGACCCCTTGCGAAATCTGGTATTGTAATTCAACTTGCTGATCGTTCTAATGCATATCCCAAGGGAGTTGTGGAAGATGTGCTTGTGCAGGTGAATCAATTGATTTTTCCAGTAGACTTTTATGTTCTGGAAATGGAGGATGAGACATCTCCCAATCCAACACCGATTCTTTTGGGGAGGCCATTCTTGAAAACTGCCCGAACGAAGATTGATGTTCATGATGGAACTCTTACCATGGAGTTTGATGGCGAGGTGATTCGTTTCAATATTTTTGAGGCAATGAGGTACCCTAGTGACTTGCATTCTGTTTTGCAGTGGATGTTATCGATTCTTTGGCACAATAACTTTTTGAGTTAACTCGCAAGGATGCATTGGAAGTAGCCATTAGTGAGCACATAGGGGCAGAAAATCCAGAGAATCGAGAAAGTTGATACAAGTGTCTAAAGAAGTGGAGGAAGGCTGTGGCAAGCTTGATGAGACTATAGCTATCACCACAAATAGGTATGATGTTTCGTATATTGAATTGCCTTTATCTAATGAGAAAATTCTTCCTTCTGTGATGAAAGCCCCTACCTTGGAGCTTAAGCCTCTTCCAGAACATTTGAAGTATGTATTCTTGGGTGAGAAGGATACTTTGCAAGTCATAATAGCCAAGGGCCTTACACCATTACAAGAAGAGAAACTCATCCGAGTGCTTCGAGATCACAAAACAGCCATTGGGTGGCAATTGCTGACATCAAAGGTATTAGCCCAGCCATATGCATGCACCGTATCTTATTAGAAGAAGGATCCAAGCCCACTCGAGAAGCACAGCGGAGGTTGAATCCTACAATGATGGAAGTTGTCAATAAAGAAATCCTGAAATTGTTGGATGTAGGTGTGATTTATCCAATTTCGGACAGCAAGTGGGTGAGTCCAGTCCAAGTTGTTCCGAAGAAATCTGGTGTTACGGTGGTTAAGAATGACACTAATGAGCTAGTTCCCACTCGTATCCAAACCGGGTGGCGAGTTTGTATTGATTATCGAAAGCTTAATTCTGCAACTCGCAAGAATCACTTTCCTTTGCCATTCATTGATCAAATGCTAGAGATATTAGCAGGTCATTCTCATTATTGTTTTCTTGATGGCTATTCAGGATATAATCAGATTGTCATTGCCCCTGAGGATCAAGAGAAAAATACATTCACATGCCCATTCGGTACATTTGCCTATCGACGCATGCCATTCGGTCTTTGCAATGCCCCTGCCACTTTCCAAAGGTGTATGGTAAGTATTTACTCTGATATGTTGAGAACTTATGAGGGTATTTATGGAGACTTAGTGTTTGGTGATTCTTTTGATTAAAGCCTGACAACCTTACCCATCACACTTCAAAGATGTATGGAAACGAACCTTGTTCTGAATTGGGAAAAATGTCATTTTATGGTAGATCAGGGTATAGTTTTTGGACATGTTATTTCTGCTAAGGGTATAGAGGTGGATAAATCCAAGATAGATCTTATATGTTCCTTACCACCTCCCACATGTGTGCGGGATATTCATTCGTTTCTGGTCATGCAGGTTTTTATCGTAGATTCATCAAAGATTTCTCGAAGATAGCATTGCCCCTATGCAGATTATTACAGAATGATGTGGCATTTGAATTTGATGAGAAATGAAAAGAGGCATTTGAGAAACTAAACAGAACTCTTGACTCGGCTCCAGTAATCAAATCTCCGAAAATTTTTTTTTTTTCGAATATCCATTCGAGATCATGTGCGATGCAAGTGAATACGCTGTGGGTGCCGTTTTGGGTCAACGAATTGGCAAAATTCCACATGCCATTTACTATGCATCTCGGACTTTAAATGATGCTCAACTTAATTATTCTACCACTGAGAAAGAGCTGCTAGCAGTTATTTTTGCTTTAGAAAAGTTTCGATCTTATTTGATTGGTACTAAAGTAACCGTTTATTCTGATCATGCAGCTTTGAGGTACTTGATCACAAAGAAAGATGCTAAACCAAGGCTTATCAGGTGGATACTCCTTTTATAGGAGTTTGACTTGGAGATCAAGGACAAGAAGGGAAGTGAAAACTTAGTTGCAGACCATCTCAGTCGCATTGTCCATGATAAGAATGCACTGCCATTACAAGAAAGTTTTCCGGATGAACAATTGTTGTCTCTAAATGTAGTAGCCCCTTGGTATGCAGATATTGTCAACTACTTAGTTACCAAGAAGCTACCACATGACTTGACTCGAGCTCAAAGAGACAAGATCAAGAACATTGCCAAGTATTACATATGGGATGATCCGTACTTATGGAAGCATTGTTCTGACCAAGTGATAAGAAGGTGCATTTCTGAATCTGAATTTAATTCAATTTTAACCTTCTGTCATTCTTATGCATGTGGAGGTCATTTCGGACCAAAAAGAACAGCCCTTAAAGTTCTTGATTGTGGATTCTACTGGCCATCATTGTTCAAAGATGCATATCTGTTCTGCAAAGCTTGTGACCGTTGTCAAAGGACAGGTAATTTAAGTGCCAAAAATCAAATGCCACAAACCCCTATACTTATTGTCGAGATTTTTGATGTGTGGGGTATTGATTTCATGGGTCCTTTTCCTTCATCATTTGGTAATGTTTACATTATACTTGCTGTGGATTATGTTTCTAAATGGATAGAAGCAAAAGCTACGAGAACTAATGATTCTAAAGTTGTTGTAGATTTTGTGAAATCTAACATTTTTGTGAGATTTGGAACACCAAGAGCCATGATAAGCGATAGAGGGACACACTTCTGCAACAGATCATTTGAAGCCTTGCTCAAGAAATACAACATCACTCACAAGTTGTCTACTGCATATCATACACAAACTAGTGGTCAAGTTGAAGTTTCAAATCGAGAAGTCAAGTCCATTCTCGAGAAGACAGTGAATCCGAACAGAAAAGATTGGAGCATACGACTTAATGATGCACTTTGGGCATACCGGACTGCTTACAAGACACCTATTGGTATGTCTCCGTACAGGTTAGTCTAAGGTAAGCCATGCCACCTTCCAGTGGAGCTCGAACATAAAGCATGGTGGGCAGTAAAGCTTTGTAACATGGAGATGGATGCTGCTGGAGAACAAAGGAAGCTTCAACTGCAAGAATTGGAAGAACTTAGAAATGATGCCTATGAGAATTCCAGAATTTACAAGGAGAGAACTAAGGCATTTCATGATAAAATGATCTCTAGGAAGAATTTTGAAGTGGGACAGAAAGTTCTTTTATTTCATTCTCGCCTCAAGTTATTTCCAGGTAAATTACGATCTCGATGGGTTGGACCTTTTGTTATTACTAATGTTTTTCCCCATGGTGCAGTGGAAATCAAGAGCTTAAAAACGGATAAAGTATTCAAGGTGAATGGGCACAGGCTGAAGCCTTACTATGAGAATTCAGTGATGCAGGATATCGATAAGGTACCTCTCTACGAGCCAACTTATCTTGATGGGTGAGGACAGATAACGTCAGGCTGAGGACGTTAAACCAAGCGCTTATTGGGAGGCAACCCAATGTTTTTGAAATATAAATAAAAAGAGACAAAGAAAAGAAGGTAGTATTGATCAATTTTTGTGTTTCGAGGAGATTCCTCTCATGGGCTATTATAATTGATCAGGTTTTATCTCTCCTTGCCATTTGTCTTATTTGCTTTGTTGTTTGTTTTTGACTTTCATTTGCTCTTGTGTTTTTTTTTCTTTTATGTGTCTCTATTTTCTTTTCTTTTCTTTTCTTTTCTTGTGTTTAATTTGATTATTCCGTGCTTCGAGTTCAGTTGTGCAACAGCTTGAGGAAACATTCACACGGGAGTTGAATCCATTGTTCGAAGGTTTGAAACGTGCATATCTGGGAGAAGAACAAACTCAATCGCAGTATCGGTAATATCTCTCCTTTTCTTCTCTTCAATGGATGCTGATATCTTTCTATCGAACCTTCGTAAATATTTCCCTTCACTTCCTCAAAATGCTGTGTTTAAAATTTATAAAGTACGGATGACTAGACTTTGAGCATTGATGCTCCTAAATGTGCCTGCTGATATCCGATGGCTTATCGAAGCCAAGTGAGATTGTCCGGTGAGCCGGACATTAATCTCGCAAAATACATGCCTGGTCTAGGAAAGAGCTACTACGCCAAGAGGCGAAGAGCGAAAAGGTTACAAGTATGTTATAAATGTGCTAGATGGAATTGTAACCAGACTTGTCGTTCATTAGTTTTTGCGTCCAGGAATAGAGAAGATAAACTTTCATTTATTAAGAATGGTTTGAGTAATGAGTCGCTGGAAAATGTTTTGTTAACTCTCGAGTCACATTCTTGTGGACTTGTTCAGCGTGAATTGCTTAATCTATGGACACAATTTCGTGATGAATTGCAGTGTATAGTCTAGGGAATCTGACTAAAAACGACCCTGTTTGCCAGTTTATAAGAAAACTGGATGGGAAGCAAATCCCCGACTCATAGAAGGCGTTTCAGCCGTTACTGGACGTAAAACCAGAGTAAGATGTGAGCCACAATCACAACTACTTGTATATTTGAATGTGTGTTGTTGTTGTAGAATTTTTTTTCTTGTTTCGTTTGATCTGATTATCAATGTTGTTTTTGTGTTGTTGTTGTTTGTTGATTTTGTTTGTTTTAATTTCAAGTTTTCTTTTTGACAAACCATATGACGACCCTTTGGCATAAGTTCACGTGGGAGACAAGTGTGGGGGTTTTGTCAACCCCCGCCGAAAGTGTATCTCCATTTTCCATGCTTCACGTGGGAGACAAGTGTGTAGGTTTTGTCAAACTTCGCCGAAAGCATATCTCATTTTTTCAAATCTTGGGGCGATAAATCTGCATCGAGTAACCCGCACCGAAAGTATGTCCCCATGTGTCAAAATTTGAGAGTTTTATGGGTGTATATATACATTCTGCATATCTTCATATGTCATTCCATAACCTGTCTTGCAATTGAAAAGCATAATATATAACGTGTCTTACACAAGATTAGAGCACTTGTAGAAATGGAGAAAACACCAATTCGGCGATTCCGTAATATATGAGTATTTTGCGGATCGCAATTTGGTAAAGATGGAGAGTTTACCACAACAGCTCTTGATCTTGGTAGGACATTAGCTGCGAGGGGTATAATTTGATTTATGGAGGGGGTAGTCTTGGGTTAATGGGGTGTGTGTCAACAGCTGCATCCCTAGGAGGGAGCAAAGTTTTCGGCATTATCCCTAAACCATTAGCTGTACGAGATATCGTAGGCAACACAATCGGGGAAGAGTTACAGGTCTCTAGTATGCATGAGCGTATTGCAAATATGGTTGTTAAGTCGATGCATTTATAACTTTGCCGGGTGGTTATGGTACATTAGAGGAGATATTTCAAATCACCTCTTGGGCACAGCTAAAAATCCATCGGAAACCCATTGGTTTGTTAAATGTTAATAATTTTTTTGATGGTTTGTTGTCCTTTCTTGATCAAGCTGTAGAAAAAAATTTCATCTCACCGTCAGCAAGGCAAATGCTGGTTACAGCTTCAACTGCAGGAGAGTTAAATGACAAACTACAAGAATACGTCTATTCACCTGATCCAACAATGGCTCGGATAAATTGGTTTGGAGAAGGCAACAAAAGGCGTCAACTGGATTTAAACCTCCATCTGTAATCTCTATTTGCTGGTTTGCTTCGTTTTTGTTTGCTTTTCTTTTTAGTGTGTTTATTTGAGATTTTTCATGTCGTTTCTTTTGAGCTTTTTCAGGTTATTTCTTTTGTCCCAGGTAATATTTTCTAATCTCGGTTTTTAGAGTGGTGGCTTAAAAAGTTCAAGTTCTCTTGAAACGCATCCTGGATCTCTTCAATCCATAATGGCTGAATAAGGAGGCTAACTTCTAAACTTTTTAGACCCATTCTAACTCACTTGTTTTTGTTTGCTGACTTGTTGAACTTTGTTATTTTATGAGTGAGTTTAGTTTTGCGTAATTTAGAGTTGTTATGTGTTTTTTTATCTTTATCAGTTTTGATTAAAAAAAAACAATTGTGGAAAAACCTGAGAATGGCAGAATATGGGGTTTCTTTAACCCTTGAAACGCATTCTCTCTAAATAAAACTGTAGTTTGTTTATTTCATGTTATTTGAAGTGTCTTGTTTCTTGTTTTGTTCTTTCATAATAAAGGTATATAGGCTGGAAACCTTAAGTCTGCGGGCTACTTGGTCCTAAGGATTGTTGAAATATACAATCTTGACTCAGGTGTAACAATGCCACGTACCTCTTTTCTTGCATTTTGTGGGTCGATGATAAGATAATGATTGAATTAAGAATAACTATTGGAAAATGATAAATGATGCTTGGATCTGTGTGCTTGAAATGTTTATTGGTTTTCGCTTTGCTTTTGATTCCTTCGGCAACATTGAGCACTGAGCTATTATCACTGAGTTATTTGTTCACTTAGAGAAAGTTTATGTAATTTAAATGTTTCTTCAGATTCAATGAATTCTAGAACTTGTTTGATGGTCACTCGAGGCGAAATCCTAGACTGTGCAACATTGGGGAAATGATTTAGGCCATCTTTGGACCGTTTGAGCCTTAATAGCCAACCTTGACTGAAATGATCCCTAGTTACCCCTTTGAGCCTCTGTAAGCCTTTTTTTTGTTAACTCACTAAAAGATTTCCTAACCTCAAATGAATTTGTTCCAAACAGTTTATCCCTTACCTATGAGCATGTAGATTATTCACAATTAAATTCTGAGCTATGTTCTGGTTTTGGGAAGTTACAGGAGGTTGGGATGTGACATGAGCAATGCAAGTGAGTTCTATTATGTTTGTAAAAAAAAGAAAAAAAAGAAAAAAAAGACAATCTGTACTTATCGTTCACGTACTTACACATTGAGGACAATGTGTTGTTTAAGTGTGGGGGAGGGGAAGTGTAATAAAAAAAAAAAGAAAAAAAAGAAAAAAAAGAAAAAAAAGAGAACAAAAGAAGAAGAATAAGAGATCTATACCCATAAGTGTTCTTAAAAAGAATGAAACAACAAAGTGTGGGGGTGTAGTTTTCTTTTGTTTTCTGCACAAAAAAAAAAAAAAAGATTGAGTGTTCTAAATAAGTTTGGGGAAGTAACCTGGTGAATTAAAATAAAGTTGTGTTATAGGGTTGAGCTCTACATAGTCTTGAATGATTTATGTGTTTGTGGGTGATTTGAGCCAAATTATGATCCATTATCATACCTTCACCCAAGCCAAACGTTACAAGCTTAATAAAGTCCTACTTGATCCTTTGTGTTGTGCATGTCTACATTAGTGGAGAGTGACTTGAAAAGCAGGCCTATGGAGTTCATTTATACACACATCTTCAATATTAAATATGATTCATGTTTATGCATAATCTCATCCGGGTTACAAGTGATTAGGTGAGAATGGCTCTACACACACACACTTGAGGAATTGAAGTGAAGCGAAACTAATCTTTGAGATGAAATTCTTGATTAAGTGCATTATTTTGAAGTTTTCCTTGGGTTATAATTAAGTACAATCTTTGAGGCCTATTTGCAAGATGAAGCATTTGTGTGTTTTAATTTTTTATTGATTCTGTTTCGGTTTAGTTTTATTTCATATTGTCGTAGTTGCTCGAGGACTAGCAAAGCTAAGTGTGGGGGAATTTGATAAGTGTCTATTTATATATCATTTCATATCAATTCGTCCATGTTTCTTTGCTATATTCCTTGGTATTTTTATGTTTTTGTGTGGTTTTGATGTTTGTAGGAGTTTTGGAGCAACTTGCACAAAAATGGAGTAAAACCCTTCATTTTCACCTCTGCTAGTCAACAATCTTCTCGGATTTAATTGTATTGATATACAATGAACCCGATGACATATCATATACCGTTGAAAAGCTCTCGAAGTATATTTTCTAGAGAAATTTACGGTTCACGAATTTATGTAGTGTACCAAAAGTTGTGATAAAAATGGTATCAGAAGTGTATAATTGTAATTCCATATATCACTGTAGCATGTTATTAAATACGGGGCACTGTAGCAAGTTACTGTAGCAGAGTATTTAAACACATTTTAGGGTTTTATTTTCATAACTTGAAGAGGCGGAAAACGTGGGAGGAGGCTGCATTTCTGGATTTCTCTCATCCCTTGGAGTTCTTGAAGGAGAAAGAAGATTTGAAAGAGGAGGAACTACAATTCCAAGAAGATTCATCTACAAAGAAGATTTTCAAAGAATTTGCTAAGTTCTTTCTTTCCTTTTCAATTCTAGAATTTCTCTGTAGTGTATTTGTTATTCTGATTGAATATGTGTAACTAAATCTGAATTGGTTGAGGGTGATTTCCAAGCCCTTGATATGGATTTTGTGAGTTGATTGTGTAAGAAATTGTTATCCAATTCTCTAATTGAAGTTGCTTGTATTTTCCCATATCTAATGCTTATGATTGCTTACTGATTGTATTTGGAATGGCCAACTGAATATAATCTGTTGTGGTCTATTGCTAGATTAGAAATCTTAATCCGTAATTGTCATGAATTTTCAATCATTAGTAGCAAAATTGTGATCAGAGATTGCAATTGGAAAATACAATCTAGGTTAAATAATCCGAACTTGTGTGATTATTGCTTAGATCAACCTATCTTTCTCATCGTAATGCTTCTGTTGAATTAAACTTAGAGAGCTTGTTCTAGGTTGTTTAATGGATAGAGATTAAATAAAGAGCTTGTTTTATTTAACAACAAAGTAAGGAAAGATTGGAATAACAGAGCTTGTTGTTATCTACGGTTGATAACTTCAATGCTGTAATTGGATTACAATTCTATATTAATTCACAAATTCATATCTTGTGGCAGAGAAAGAACCCTTAACCCAAAGGTCCTCATTGATCTTTCATTCAAATTAACTTTGCTTTGTGTTATTCTTCATTTGCTTTCGTATTAAGTTTAGTTAATCAATCAACAAAACCCCCTGTTTAGTTTATTATTGCTGGAAAATAACAAATTCAATTAGAATCAATCCTCGTGGGAACGATATCTTACTCATCACTTTATTACTTGTGGGACTAGTATACTTGGGCTGTTTCGAACGCATCAATACCATTGCCGCGTTGTCCTGGAAAATCACCCATTGGCATTGGCTGTTTCCATATATTTTCTTGTTAAAGTGATAACATGTCGATTGGATGCTCCATCGTAGAATATATCCCACATTCTAAAGATTTTTGTATATCTCCTACAAGCCATGTTTTACACAGAGAAGTTAGCTCAGAAAGTTGGTTGGTCAATGTTCGGAGTTGCTTACTCATTTACACTCCAATGATAATGTGGCTCAAATCGGCTACTGAATTGATAGAAGTTTACTGCCATGTTGTCTAAACACAAACAATCAGAAAAGAAAAACAAAGAAAATATGAATCAACAATGAAAACAAAAATAACAAATCGATTAGAAAATCAATCCCCGGCAACGGCGCCAAAAACTTGATGCGTTCGAAACTAGCAAGTATACTAGTCGCACAAGTAATAAAGTGATAAGTAAGATATCGTTCACACGAGGATTGATTCTAATTGAATTTGTTATCCCCCCCCCCCCCCCCCCCCCTCCAAGGGCAAAAAACAGAGTAAATGGGCGGGTTCTGTTGATTGATAAGTAAAAAGGAAAACAAAGAAGAACAAAACAGAAAGTTAATTCGAATGAAAAATCAATGAGAGAAAGCTGGTTAAGGGATCCTTCTCTACCACAAGATATGGATTTGCGAATTAATCGTAGAATTGTCATCCAATTACAGCATTGAAATTATCAACCGTAGATAACAACAAGCTCTGTTATCCCAATCTTTCCTTACTTTGTTGATAAATAAAACAGGCTCTTTATTTAATCTCTATCCATTAAACAACCTAGAACAAGCTCTCTAAATTTAATTCAATGGATGCATTACGATAAGAAAGACAGGTTTATCTAAGCAATAAACACACAAGCTCGGATTATTTAACTTAGGTTATATTCTCCAATTGCAATCTCTGATCACAATTTTGATACTAATGATTAGAAATTCAAGACAATTACGGATCAAGATTTCTAGTCTAGCAATAGACAATATCCAGATTATATTCAGTTGGCCACACAAATACAATCCAGCAAGCAATCATAAGCATTAAACATGGGAAAATACAAGCAACTTCAATTAGAGAATTGGATAACAATTTCTTACACAATCAACTCAAAAAATCAATATCAAGGGCTTTGAAAATCTGATGCGTTCGAAACTAGCAAGTATACTAGTCGCACAAGTAATAAAGTGATAAGTAGATATCGTTCCCACGAGGATTGATTCTAATTGAATTGTTATTTTCCAGCAATAATAAACTAAACAGGGGGGGTTTTGTTGATTGATTAACTAAACTTAATACGAAAGCAAATGAAGAATAACACAAAGCAAAGTTGGAGTAAAAAATCAATGAGAGACACTTGGTTAAGAGTTCATTCTCTGCCACAAGATATGAATTTGTGAATTAACATAGAATGGTAATCCAATTACAGCATTGAAATTATCAACCGTAGATAACAACAAGCTCTGTTATCCCAATCTTTCCTTACTTTGTTGTTAAATAAAATAGGCTCTTTACTTAATCTCTATCCATTAAACAACCTAGAACAAGCTCTCTAAAATTAATTCAATGGATGCATTATGAAAAGAAAGACAGGTTGATCTAAGCAATAAACCCACAATCTCGGATTATTTAACTTAGGTTATATTCTCCAATTGCAATCTCTGATCACAATTTTGCTACTAATGATTAGAGATTCAAGACAATTACGGATCAAGATTTCTAGTCTAGCAATAGACAATATCCAGATTATATTCAGTTGGCCACCCAAATACAACCCAGCAAGCAATCATAAGCATTAGACATGGGAAAATACAAGCAACTTCAATTAGAGAATTGGATAACAACTTCTTGCACAATCAACTTACAAAAAACATATCAGGGGCTTTGAAATCACCCTCAAACCAATTCAGATTTTATTTTAATTCACCAGGTTACTCCCCCAAACTTATTTAGAACACTCAATCTTCCTTTTTTTTTTTTCTCTTCTCTTCTTCTTCTTTTTTTTTTTGTAGAAAACAAAAGAAACTACACCCCCACACTTTGTTGTTTCATTCTTTTTAAGAACACCCAAGGGTATTGATAAGTGTCTATTTATATATCATTTTCATATCAATTCGTCCATGTTTCTTTGCTATATTCCTTGGTATTTTTATGTTTTTGTGTGGTTTTGATGTTTGTAGGAGTTTTGGAGCAACTTGTACAAAAATGGAGTAAAACCCTTCATTTTCACCTCTGCTAGTCAACCATCTTCTCGGATTGAATTGTAATGATATACAATGAACCCGATGACATATCATATACCGTTGAAAAGCTCTCGAAGTCTACTTTTTGGAGAAATTTACGGTTTATGATCCATTCAGTGTACCGAAAGTTGTAATCAAAACAGTGTGAGAAGTGTAGAAATGTAATTCCACACATCACTGTAGCATGTATAATACGGGACACTGTAGCACTTTACTGTAGCAGATTATTTAAACACATTTTAGGGTTTTATTTTCATAACTTGAAGAGGGGAGAACGTGGTGGAGGCTGCAGCTCTGGAATTCTTTCATCTCTTGGAGTTCTTGAAGGAGAAAGGAGGCTTGGAAAGAGGAAGAACTACAATCCAAAGAGAATTACATCAAATTTGCTAAGTTTTTCCCTTCCCTTTCATTTTCTGGAATGTCTCCATGTTGTATTGTATTTACCACGTTCTTAAACATGTGTAACTGAATCTGAATTGGTTGAGGGTGATTTTAAAGCCCTTGATATGGATTTTGTGAGTTGATTGTGTAAGAAATTGTTATCCAATTCTCTAATTGAAGTTGCTTGTATTTTCCCATATCTAATGCTCATGATTGCTTACTGATTGTATTTGGAATGGCCAACTGAATATAATCTGTTGTTGTCTATTGCTAGATTAGAAATCTTGATCCGTAATTGTCATAAATTTCCAATCATTAGTAGCAAAATTGTGATCAGAGATTGCAATTGGAAAATACAACCTAGGTTAAATAATCCGAACTTGTGTGATTATTGCTTAGATCAACCTATCTTTCTCATCGTAATGCTTCCATTGAATTAAACTCAGAGAGTTGTTCTAGGTTGTTTAATGGATAGAGATTAAATAAAGAGCTTGTTTTATTTAACAACAAAGTAAGGAAAGATTGGGATAACAGAGCTTGTTGTTATCTAAGGTTGATAACTTCAATGCTGTAATTGGATGACAATTCTACGATTAATTCGCAAATCCATATCTTGTGGTAGAGAAGGATCCCTTAACCAGCTTTCTCCCATTGATTTTTCATTCAAATTTACTTTCTGTTTGTTATTCTTTACTTGCATTCTTATTTCATTTAGTAAAGCATTCAACAAAAAATCCCCCCTGTTTAGTTTATTGTTGCTGGAAATAACAAATTCAATTAGAATCAATTCTCGTGGGAACGATACTTACTTATCACTTTATTACTTGTGCGACTAGTATACTTGCTAGTTTCGAACGCATCAAGTTTTTGGCGCCGTTGCTGGGGATTGATTTTCTAATCAATTTGTTATTCTGTTTTTAGTAATGATTCTTGATTGTTATTTCCTGATTGTTTGTGTTTAGGCTTTTATGTCTGAGGGAGAAGATGATCAACGACTTAAGAGAATTAAGGAGTTTCTTCAATCCTCGAATTTAAGGCTAAATCGGTCAATTTCAACTCCACCTCCAGAATTTGACCTTGCACGACATACTTCCCTCCCATCTTCTTGTAGTTCAATCAAATCTAAATCAGAAGCAATGGCGATGGAAAATGATCAAACTATTAAGGAGTTAGCGGCTCCAATTATTGATCAACAACCGCTATGCATAAGCACCAATTTTGAGGTAGAATTTGAGCTTAAATCTGGACTAATTCGTCTCTTGCCTACATTTCATGGTTTTGCAGGAGAGGATCCTATCAACTACCTCAGAGAATTTCATGTGGTATGCTCAAGTATGAAGCCAACTGGCGTGTCTGAGGAGCAAATAAAAATGAGAGCTTTTCCATTCTCATTAGCAGATCGTGCGACAAGACTGGCTCTACTATCTACACGGGTACCATTACCAGTGGAAGAGATAAAGTAAAACTCTTTTAGGAGAAATACTGTGTCCCACTTCGAAAGTTATAAACATTTAAAAAAGATATTAGTGGGCATTCGACAACAAAATGGAGAATTCATCATGAATAATTGGGAGGAGATTTAGAATGTATGTGTAGCTGTCCAAAAAACCATCAAATTAGTGATGATCCTAATTAAATATTTCATGGAGGGGGGGGGTCTTACACCAATGGAAAAAGGAGTCTCATTGATGCTGCATAGTGGTGGAGCACTGGTTAATAAAACCACCGGAATGTTGCAAGACGTTTGATTAGCGACATGGCAGCAAACTCCCAACAAATCAGCGGCCAATTTGAGCCACAACTACCAAGGAGAGTAAATGAGGTAAGTACCCCGAACATTGAACAACAACTTTCTGAGCTTACCTCTCTTGTAAAAAAAATGGCTGTAGGACATATGCATCAATCTTATGTATGTGGAGTATATTCTACCACGGAGCATCCAACCGACATGTGTCCAACTTTGCAAGAAGGAGATACGGAACAAGCCACTGCCATGGGTGGATTTCTAGGACAACCAAGCCAAAGTTACAGTAATCATCAACCAATCACTCCAAATGCCATACCAAATCAGCCACCAGGTTTCAATCAATCAAGAGTGCAACAATCATTTCAAATGGAACCACAACCAGCACCACAACTAGCTCCACAAAACTCAGGTATGGATCTCCAGGACATTGTTAAAGTACTTGCTACTAACACAATGCAATTTCAGCAGGAAACTAGGGCAAGTATCCAAAACCTGGAAAATCAAATGGGACAATTGGCTACTAACATGAGCAAATTCGAGAGCAAGAGCTTAGAAAAATTACCTTCTCAGACAGTGATCAATCCAAGAGAGAATGCTAGTGCAATCACTTTGAGAAGTGGAAAGCAATTACAAGTTCCACAAAAAATGTCACAAACTAATGAAGGGGATGACACCACTTCCACCATGAACAAAACATCATCTTCTAAGGTAGACCTTAAAACTCAAATTCCTTCATATGTAACTCCTCCACCTTTTCCTAGCAGATTTGCAAAATCAAAGAAGGAGGAACAAGAGCAGGAAATCCTGGAAACTTTTTCGCAAGATCGAGGTAAATATACCACTTCTGGATGCTATCAAGCAAGTACCTCGTTATGCAAAATTTCTCAAGGAGTTATGCACCAACAAGAGAAAGTTGAAAGGAAATGAGAAGGTAAGTGTGGGGGAAAATGTTTCAGCTATATTGCAAAGAAAAATTCCTCCGAAATGCAAAGATCCAGGTACGTCACCATTCCATGCACCATTGGTAATACCAAGTTTGAAAGAGCTATGTTAGATTTAGGAGCATCTATTATTGTCATGCCTTATTCTATTTATGCTTCTTTGAATCTTGACCTCTTTGTGTCGGAAACTGGTATTACCATTCAACTTGCCGATCGGATCTTATAAGGCATATCCCAAGGGGCTTGTGGAAGATGTGCTTGTGCAGGTGAATCAATTGGTTTTCCCAGCAGACTTCTATGTTCTTGAAATGGAGGATGAGACATCTCTAATCCAACACCGATTCTTTTGGGGAGACCATTCTTGAAAACTGCTCAAACTAAGATTGATGTTCATGATGGCACTCTCACCATGGAGTTTGATGGCGAGGTGATTCGTTTCAATATTTTTGAGGCAATGAGGTACCCTAGTGACTTGCATTCTGTTTTGCAGTTGATGTTATTGATT
>SNVD02005962.1:0-23696 GCA_013180625.2 Boswellia sacra
TCATTGTGGGACCCAGATACTAGGCCTAAATAACGGGTTTCAATAATGGGCTTACAGTATTAGATTTAATTAAGGCCCAATTTCGTTATGGCCATAACACTCTATATATAAAATATATAAATGAGACATAGAACTTTATCAGAGCTCAAAACTAGTTCACAACCTATAAATAAAAGCTAGATGCTTTGTTTGGATAAGGTTGTAGTGTTGTTTTGTCTTCAATGGAGAAATGGTAAGTCTCTAACCATTTGAAGTGGAGACTTTAGGACAAAGACATTGGTACAATAATGAATACATTGAACATGGACCACGTGAAATTATAACATTTGATAGAAATATTGTGACTGAATGTAAATTATCACACTCGAGCATTAAAGACATCTAATCTTAATCTTGAGTGGATAGTATACTTTTGGTATACATGCTATAGTCTTTCACTAGAATAAAAAGTGACATCTAAAAGAGAAAGGTCAATACCTTGCCTAGTTGGGATTGTCAGATCTGTATGCTAATAGACACTATACCATAAATATGGAATTTATGGCTTCGAAAGAATTACAAAGTACTAACTTGATGGTTTTACAAGGTTTTAAATGGTAAAATCTTGCCAAGTGTTTAATAAAGAATGTTCATTAAACTAAGATTTATTTTAATAAATTTTAACCCATTTAAATGATATAAAACTGGTATTAAGGACTCAAGTTGTAATTGGAGGGGTAAAACGGTAATTTATATCTAGCTCTAATTATTGGTGTTCCATGAAGGGTATTTATATAAACTCGTTGCTCAATGGATGGAGCTTAAAGGAATAATTTAATTAGATTAAATTATTAAGCTTTCTGTAGGGAGTATTTAATTCAAAAGTATAACTTTAGACCTACAGTGGAATAGACTAAAGTTAATAGGTAGGGCCTAGTACAATTATAAGATAATAGGATATTGTGTCAAACCTAGCAGAGCTTATAAATAAATATGTTCATTAAGGTCCCTTGGGTAGCTAACTAACAAATTGTCTGAACAGGGTCTTGACTTTGAGAAATTAATTTTTTAATTTAATTGGGTTTATTCGAGAATAAAACTTAGGTATTAAATTAAATAATTAATTGGATCCATTTTTTAATTAATAAGATTAATTAGATAATTGGGTTAATGGTCTCATTACTTAATTAATATGATTACTTAAATAATTAAGTTAATTGAGAATTAAAGGCCTGCACTACAATTGGTGTTGGACCTAATTAGTGTTAAAAAGCCTTAAAAGTTTAATTAGGCTTATATGAAATAAAACCCTGATTAAACAATGAATACTAGTCAATATCAGACGAGGATGAGGACAAGTATATAAGGGAAGTAGGGTTTTCACGTTGAACTTAATTGAAGGGTTTAATTAGTTTCACGCAAATCAAGAGAGAGGCTCCCTGAGATTTGTGCAAACACCTATAGGCTCCATGAGCAAAAATGTAGAGCACCTTAGGTTACCTCAAGCGTGTGATGTTTCATTTCCCTTAGTGCCCTCTAACCTTTGTCTTATTGTTCTTAGGTATAGTCCAATGAAGAAAGATGCCTGCTCATCTTGTTCAAGATGTTTGCGGACATACTCAGGAACCAAAATTGGTGAAAAAGCATAAAAAATAAAGCATGTGTTCACTAGATCCTAGTCCAGGAGTCATTTCCATTGCTCGATTTGATCGAATTTGCATCTGGGTTCCTACAATTGGTATCAGAGCTCTAGATTCCTCCACTAGAGAACAATCAAGGTAATTATTTTAAATATGATTTTGCGCTTTATACACATTTTATCTGATGTGGTAATTGATTTTTCTCATATTATTGCATTAATTTCACGTGATGAATTTGTTTGATAATTGTACGGTAATGTTACAACTAATGCTTGGCTTAGAGTTTTGCTTGTGTGCAATTTTCAACAATGTAAGGGTGGCATGCATAGCCATTTAATTACCCTCTATGCTTGTTTATATTTTGGCATTTTTTATATTTAGTTTTTGATGCATTATTTCAATCGTGTAATATGATTATTTGATGGAGAAATGGGAAAACATGTTTAGAACATGTTGAAAACACGAGGGGCTTGATGATTTGGTTGAGATGGAGCGGAGGCTTGTTTTAATTGTTAAAAACATAAAGCCTTATTTTACTCGTTAAAAGCATCATGTTTTAGTCTTAATCAATTTAAGCACGACAAACCTAGTTTTTAAGTTGTTAAAAATGGAAAGGTTGTTGTTTAATATGATTACAAACCCTAATATGTTGGAGAATACATGAATGCCATAAATTATGTTGAGAGTTGATTAATTAGGTTTCAAGTACAAGAGTTGTACTAGGAGACTTCGGAGGCTAGGGTTTGTGCATATGTTGATATGTTAAAAATTTAATCCTTGTCTTAAAATGTTTAAAACGTAAGTTCTTATTATAATTAGTTTAAAATATGTCAAAATAAGTTTTTATTTCGATTACGTCGCCAACTTTGCAGCATTGGATAAGGTGTAGCCATGAATTATTTTTGTTGTGACCGTGTGCAAGAGTTGTACATGTTTTTGAAAACATAGGCAGCAAGGGTTTGTGTTTTAAATTGTTTAAAACACACCTTGTTTTGTTTATAAACCACAACAAAGATTTATTTTAATTGTTAAAAACAAGAAGGGTTTTAATTGTTAAAAACGACAAGGGTTTAGGCTTGATGTAATTACACGGCAAAGTTTGCTTTTTGATTGTTAACCACTCTATAGCATATATGATATGTTTTAGACACAACAAGTTTTAATTATTGTTAGTCATGCAAATCTAGTTTTCAATTTGTTAAAACCTTAAAATAGTTGTCTTAACGAGGTGTTTAAATGCTAAAGAGTTTGGAATTAATATAGCTTTGTTGTGAGTTTGTTTGTGCAAGAGTTGGACACAATATGGAGTTGTTTTTACGTTTTTAATTGTTAAAAACGCAGGACATGGTCTTGATCAATTTAAGACACACAATCTTGTTTTTAATGTGATTAAAAATGCCAAAAATCTTGGAGATTATAAGATTTAGCCATAAGTTACATTGTGAAGTAATTAATAAGAGTTCAAGTGCAATTGATGCACTAGGAAACCAAGGTGGCTAGGGTTTGTACAAGAGTTGTACATGTGAAACGCTAGGCCTTGATAGCACATGGTTTGGGCCATCGGGTTGCCATGGCATGAGCTGCCCATCTCGATCATGGTTTAAGCCATGGAATGTGTAGGGCTTGGTGGAGCCATGGTGTGCTCCACACCCAACCAAGTGTGTATGAGCCTAATCTTTCTTGGGTTGGTGTTTATGCAGTTCTTAGGCTATTGAGGTTTAGTAAATGGGTCTAGCTTGGTGGCTTGCCACTAGAGCATGGTCTAAAGGCCTTAACAAGACACCTAAGGGCTGCTAGGCAACATCGATCCTTCAAAGATTGCACCCATGGTTTGATCGAGCCCGATATGATGTTGGTTCTAAGAAAGTTCACCTATCGGACGTGCTTTATTTTAAAACTGAGGCTTTTATAGCACAAAATAGTGACAAAATCGGAGTGGTATAGCCCATAGAATCAAAGTTGCAATATGTAGGGGTGAAACTGCACATCTACAAACATTCTAGATCTACAGGGGTGATTGTAAAAGTTTTCAGAGTTTCTGAACAGCGTTGAGGAAGTTCATTGTTCATCCTAAATTTTCAATTTTATGAATTTTCAAAATCTTCTTGGAACTAATGGATAATATTCAAGCACAAGAGAGATGCCAAGAAGATACAAGAAATTATTATAATATTTTAGGAAAAAGGCCAAGTATTTTAGCACATGTATGCTTTATGAAGTATGATTATTCTATTTAATTGTTAAATAAATAATGACATGTCACATGCCATATAGAGAAATAGGAATGCCACATCAATGTATTATAACATGTCCATGCATTCATGCATGAATTTATATATAATTAATCAAAGTGTTTGATTAATGGAATATATAAATTAGATTACTTAAAATTAATTAGATTAATTGAAGTAATTAAAATTTGATTTATATATTTATCAAAGAGTTTGATAAATAGATTAAATCATAATCTTAATTAATGAGATTAATTAAGAAGGAAAATATGGATATTAAAGTTTCAAAGAGTTTGAAAAAGTCAAATGAACCATATTTTAAATCAAAATCCCAAAGTTTTTAAATGTTTGAGTGGGAGAATGTTAGGGTCTCCATTGTTGGTCCTTTTGGATGGGCTATTTAAGCCTCGTCTTGCCCCGTCCTAGGGTCATGCTTCGTATAGGAGGCTTATGGTAGTTGTCTTCCAAATAGGATCTCCTAAATGGATAAAGTTGTTCCAAAAAGCCATTAGTGTTTTCCCCTATAAAGATCTCATTTTAATGTAGTTTTAAAATTTGACTGAAGCAATGGTCAACACTCAACTTAGTTTTCGAAAAGATATTCCTTATAGGAATAATTTCATTAATTAAGGACAAAAATATGGTGGTTATTATTGCTGAAATATCAGATATTTTAGAAACAATAATGATTAAAAGGAGTTGTAATTTAATCAAATATAGTTATTACATTTCCCTATAGGAAAGTGGTAATTATTTGATTAAAGCACCATGAAATATATTGTAGATTATTTTGGCTAATTGCATCTACATTTTGGCATCCCACGCATCATGTAGTTGTATTCAAAAGTTTTATAATCATTCATAATGGTGTTTGCTTATTTTACAGAAAATAAATCCAATTACTTCTATGCTTATTTATTAATATGCTCCAAGGATTGTTTATACTGAATGAAGCTTTAAATTGGATACCATGTGATGCTATTAGCTATGTTGAATATGTGATGGTCAATGCTATGTAGAGTGGAAAGAAAGTCTTGACTCTTTACAACAAGCTCAATGTCATAAGTGGGTCCTAGAAATAAGTCTACCTTCACCTTCTTATGAGTGTTTGACCCTAAAGAACGAAGAATACTATTCTAGATGAGAGAAAGCAAATGCAATAGCCAAGTTACACATTTATTTATTCTGAACAAGTGTTGCAAATTGAAGTTTATATATATGGTTGATGTAAGAGATATCATTTTTCACTGATAAGGATTGTTTAGTGAGGCAAAATTGATATAACACTAAATTCTTTATCTTGCTCTTTATTTTGAATAGAGAAAAGATTCTGATAAAGAATGGGAATTTCTCTCAAAAGTTAAAATAAAGAAAGTTACTAAGGATACTAAAACCAAAGTCCAATGTTCTTATAGTTTAAAACCTTAAGGATAAGGCCTACAAGAATGGATATGGAAAGGTTTTATAATCTATAACATGGAGGACAAAGAATAAAGACCTACCAATAGAAAAGTGTTTCTACTTTGGAATTTATGGGTATTTGAAAAGAGATTACATAGCATATAAAGCTGTTCAAGCAATATCTTTTCTAAAAATATTCTTTCTAGAATAGCCCATTAATCATTGAATTATGAAGGTCAGCTTGGCTTATGGCTTGTGCATTAAGCGTTGGTGTCTACTCATGCAGTTGAAGAACTGCATATTTTCATATTTTAGTTTTTGGATATATTGTGTATGGAATTTTGATTTCGGATACTTGTTTAATAAAATTCTTGTTTCTTTTAACAAGTTTGTTGTTAATAGAAAGAATGAAGAATTTTATTAATTATGTAGTTGTATATAACAATTTGTATATGATAAAATTAAAATAGAGTTAATAAATGATACAAAGTTGAATAAAGAAAGAGCTAGATTGTCTGATACTAATAAGACTTATTTTTGGCATTTCTAACTAAGCTATTATTAAAAGGATTCAAAGGACGGTTAAGGATGGGCACTAAACTTATTAGAGGTCAAACCTATACCAAACTATGAATTAAGCCTAGTAAGAAAGGTTTTCCAACAAGCCATGTCAAGGCCAAAGGAAATAAAGCTAAAAGACTTGTTGAAGTGGTATATAAATATGAATTAATCATAGTGTTAGGCCTATATGAGTACTTTATCAAATGATTGCTATATTTACCTAATGCACCATAAATCTTAAAAATTTTGAAGAGTTCAAAAGGTAAAGGATTAAGATTGAAAACATTTTGTGTAATGTGTTAAAACACTATGATTAGATCGTGGAAATAAATATCTCTCATAACAATGGAATTCTATTCTGAATCACTACACTTAGAGTAATAGAGAAAAGGAATATAACTCTTTTGGGCATGGTTTGATCAATGTAAGTTATTCAGAATTATCTGCTTGGCTAATTGATCGAAGTGGGTAGCTTCAGTAGACCCATAGATCATGGAACAAATAGGGTGGGTGGGCCCAACCACCACACTACATGTATAGACGCGAACCCCCCTCGTTACTGTACGTGCGACTCTCACCGTATACAGCTTGCACAAAGACTTCTAAATCCATCCAGAGCCTTTTCTTCCACCTCTCCTCTCCAATCCTCGATCAAACTTGTGTTCCCCAGGCGCTATGCTATTAAGTGGGTCTTTCCTTCGCCTATCGTATGTATCGGCTTGGCTTCGTCCATAACCAAGGAGGCATTTAGTTAATATGATGTGAAAGTATATTGCAGTATGACTATAATTCACTTAAAGGTTGACTATATGAAGAATTACAAGCCTTTAAGAAAAGTTATCCTAGAAGAGATGCTAAAGAAACTAACACTGATACAATCAATGATGATAGTTTCAAAGATTCGACATCTACTTCTAATACAAAATAAATACAAGATCTAGTTGCATAACCTCCTATGATGCCTTGATATAGTTAGAGAAATGTAAGACAAGCTTCTATGGTACCTTGATGTAATGGGAGGATTGTGAGACAACCTGATAGATTCTTTAGAGTATCGCAGGATACTAGTCAAGATGAATATGATCTTGCTACTTATGAAGAAGCAGCATTTGATGTCAACGCTATTTCATAGAAAAAGCTTAAGTGCAAAAGGTTTGCAAGCTTAAGAGATCCATTTATGGTCTTAAGTAGGCATCAAGGTCTTGGAACATAAGATTTAATCAGATGATTAAAACTTATGGTTTTATTCAAAATGTAGATGAGCCTTGTGTCTAAAAGCGAATATAAGATGAAAAGGTTATATTTCTCATTATGTATATTAATGATATACTACTCATTAGTAATGATGTAGGGCTACTATTTATAAATACTGAATTTTTTAAGGTTCAATGACAAAATGAAGATGAATGCTGAGTGATAGGTGTCTATTTGGATATTATTTTCATAACAATTCATCTATGTTTCTTTGCTATATTCCTTGGTGTTTTTATGTTTTTGTGTGGTTTTGATGTTTGTAGAAGTTTTGGAGGAACTCGCACAAAATTGGAGTAAAACCCTTCATTTTCACCTTTGCTAGTCAACCAACTTCTCGGATTTAATTGTATTGATTA
Source organism: Boswellia sacra (assembly GCA_013180625.2). Taxonomy (NCBI): domain Eukaryota; kingdom Viridiplantae; phylum Streptophyta; class Magnoliopsida; order Sapindales; family Burseraceae; genus Boswellia; species Boswellia sacra. Next base: position 7,423 of record SNVD02005962.1, read on the forward strand.
CAATGAACCAAATGACATGCTATATACCATTGGAAAGCTCTAAAAGTCTATTTCTAGAGAAATTTATGGTTCATGAATCCATTTAGTGTATTGAAAGTTATGATCAAAATGGTGTGAGAAGTGTAGAATTGTAATTTTACAAATCACTGTAGCATGTTATTATTCGGGGCACTGTAGTAGGTTACTGTAGCAGAATATAAAAACATATTTTAGGGTTTTATTTTATAACAAGAAGGAGGGGGAGAACGAATCGGAGGCTGTCTCTCTTTATTTCTCTCATCTCTTGGAGTTCTTGAAGGAGAATGAGGGCTTGGAAAGAGGAAGAACTACAATCCTAAGGAGATTCATCTACGGAGGAGATTTTTAAGGGATTTGCTAAGTTCTTTTCCTTTTCATTTTTTGGAATGTCTCTATATTGTGTTGTATTAATGTTGTGTTTGAACATGTTTAACTAAATCTGATTTGGTTGAGGGTGATTTCAAAGCCCTTGATATGATTTTTATGAGTTGATTGTTCAAGAAATTGTTATCCAATTCTCTAATTGAAATTGCCTATATTTTCCCATATTCAATGCCTATGATTGCTTCTTGATTGTATTTGGTTGGCCAATTGAATAAAATCTAGTTGTTATCTATTGCTAGACTAGAAATCTTAATCAGTAATTGTCATAAATTTCTAATCGTTAGTAGCAAAATTGTGATCGGAGATTGCAATTGAAAAATATAACCTAAATTAAATAATCCGAACTTATGTGGTTATTGCTTAGATCAACCTATCTTTCTTATCGTAATGCTTCCATTGAATTAAATTTAGAGAGCTTATTCTAGGTTGTTTAATGGATAGAGATTAAATAAGGAGCTTGTTTTATTTAACGACAAAGTAAGGAAAGATTGGGGTAACAGAGCTTGTTGTTATCTACAGTTGATAATTTCAATATTGTTATTGGATGACAATTCTATAGTTGATTCGCAATTTCATATCTTGTGGCAGAGAATGATCCCTGAACCAAGTTTCTCTCATAGATTATTTCTCACTTCATTTAACTTTGTGTTGTGTTATTCTTCATTTGCCTTCGTATTCTGTTTAATTAATCATTCAATAAAACCACCCCATTTAGTTTATTGTTGCTGTATAATAACAAATTTAATTGGAACCAATCCTCGTGGGAACGATATCTTACTTATCACTTTATTATTTGTGTGACTAGTATACTTGCTAGTTTTGAATGCATCACTAAGCAAAGGAAATGATCAAAATGTCCTTGGAAGCTGAAGAGGAAAGGAGTGAGAAGGAATTAGCAAAAGATCTTGAGAACTAACTTATGACTTCAAAAAATCACATAAATTAATCTAGAAGAAGTTTGTTAAAGAGTCATATACCGTTGTAAAGCTACAGATGTCTAGATTTTGTAGAAATTTACATATCACGAATTGGAGTTGAATTCGAAAAGTTATGCATGATTGAATAGATAAAGGTCAGAAGGGACTGCATTACTAAATTGCAAATTAGGAAGGTTCGAAGTGCAAACAATTGCCTGACTGTTAGACAGCCACTCGACTATCAGATAGTCGCCTGGCTTTAGCCAATAGCCACCCAGATGTTGGCCCTTTAATTTTGGCAAATTTTGATTGCCACATTCCATATTTGTTTCTTTGCTTCCTTTTTTCACTTTTAACCTTCTTCTATATAAACACTCCTCTTCTCACTTTGCGAGGGATATCAACATCCAGAAATCCTCTCATCTCCTTCTTGAAGACATACTTAAAAATTCAAGAAGCCTTTTCTAGTCTAATATTTTGCAAACATTTTGTCTTGCTCTAAACCCAGAAAGGGTACGTCTTGAGAGCAGTTCTTTCTTCTCTCTCTTAATTTCTTCTTTATTTTTCTTGCTTTAGAATAAGCATGATTAGGTTTATTTATGCTTAGAATTAGCATGTTTAGGATTTATTTTTATGCTTAGAACCATGTTTAGGGATTATTATGAATTGTTCTAACCCTTGTTGGTTTTGCAAGATGGATAAGCGTGCTGAGATAAGTCCGCTTTCCTTTCTTTATTAGAGTCATGTTTAGGAATTTAATTTCTTCACGAATACTTAGAATTACGTTAGGAGCACATGATTAGAATCATGTTAGAAGAATTTGTGATTGCTTTGAAGCATACTAGGAAATAGCATATAATAAGTAAAAATTATCATATTGCCCTTTTGAATGCTTAGATTGGGCTAGAATAGCCTCTTTGATTTCGACTATTTGAATTAGGCTAGAATATGCCATGATAACCATGTTTAGGCTAGAAATGCCATGAATTGATATGAATTATGCTAGAATAGCAATAGGCTAGAATGCTATGATAGAATTATCAAATCTAGGTCGAAATGTCATGATTCTAGATTATTGCTTTGTATTTTAATTAATTGATATAAATAAATGTATGAATATACTATGATTAGAAACATGATTGTATGATGTCATGAAGTGATGGTGGACTCACATTGATGGTGAGGGACCATTACTCATAATGAATGAATGTAAGAGTATATGCTTGAAGAGGCTTAATAGACATTGAATAGACTCGCATATGGTGGTGAGGAATTCATAATCTGTTGAGTCTCAAATTGAATATTTATATTTGATATTTGAATGTATGATATACGTGAATGAATGAATGCTATATTGGAAGTGTTTATTTTACTATTAAAGAACAGTCAATGTAATCCTCTTCTTTTTCTCCCATGTTTGAAGGAAATATATTCTATTCTCTTCTCCTCCCTTTTTCTATGTATGAATATACAATTACGTTGATTGATAATCACCTCACATGCTTAATGAAGATAAAAAGGAAAATGTGTGTAAAATGAACAACTTAGGTGAACTGTATAGCAATATGAGTAATTCTAATTTGGTATACCTAGTGGCGGCCGGATTTTGATCAAGGCAAGGTGAATGACTCATATCTAACTTTTCAAACCTATCTCTGAAGGGATGAGGGTAGTTTAGGCCCTAAAGCGAGGGGTCAGATTGCCCCCATTCATTCCTAATTGATAAATTGGGTGGCAACTCCATTTCTCCAAATGTGCTTGTAGAGTTTCAAAAGAAAACAAATATTTATGCATTTATATATTACAGAATTTAGAAATAATGTTTAAGGATTAAGTGGGTTGGAAAAATTAGTGGATTTAGGCCCATGAATTAGGGCCTTATATTTATATAAGAGAGAATTTTTCTAGAATTGGAAGGGAGAAAGGCAAAAAAAAAAAAAAGTCTCACGGTTACAGGGAGAGAAGAAGAGAAGAAGGAGAAGAAGAAAAAGAGAGGAAAAGAGGAAAAAACTCAAAGAGGTGTATAAGCTTGGAAACAAGTAGGGATTTTCTAACACTATACTTACATCATGTCATGTATTTTGTTGTTTTAATTGATATTGGTTTGTTATGCATGTGACCTATTCTAAATTGATTGTTTTGTTGCTTGGATGATGAATTATGAGTGAAACTACTTATTGTATGTTGATTGTTTTGTTGTTTGGATGAGGAATTATGTGTGAAAACTAAGTGCTTATGAAGTGAAGTAGAGATGGTTCTTGAGGGGAGTTGTAGTTCATGTGACTGTCCTATATTGTTTGAGCTGATGCATTTTTCTAGATTGAGAATTGTATGATTTTCATTTGTTTAGGAAAATAGATATATGAAGCTTTAATTAGCCACTAATTTCATTGAATTTGGAGTTAAAATGAATTTTTGGTGGATTTTTGAAGTTGGACGTCTTGAAATGAGATGAGGTAATTGACTTAATGGAATAGGTTCACAACGCTGTATGTAGCGTCTGACTTTTCATTCGACACCACTCAACACTTACTTGTCGAGTGTCGAGTGGAATATGTCGAGTGTCGAGTGGCATATGTCGAGTGTCGGGTGTGAACAGTGTCAAGTGTTGAGTGGCATATGTCGAGTGTCGATTGTGAATAGGTCGAGTTTCGAGTGGCTGTTGTCTAGTGTCGAGTGAGTGATGTCGAGTGTCGAGTGTCTCGTGTCGAGTATTCCATGCACGACTCGACGTGCATGTTCGAGTGTCGATGTCTAGTGTCGAGTGTTGAGCAGCACAGTGTTGAGTGTTTAAGGCCAAGTGTCGAGTGAACAGTGTCGCATGTCGTGTGCGCCACTCGACGTGCATGCTCGAGTGTCGAGTGTCTAGTGTCGAGTGTCAAGCAACACAGTGTCGAGTGTTAAGCAGAATTCCAGAACCGACCCAAATCGACTGCCCACTTCCTGAAAGTCCAGGATTTTTCATAAAAATTGTATTTTCTTGAAATTTATCGTAGAAATTATATTGAAAGGTTGTAAATGTATGCATTGGACCTTGGATGGGCCGTTTTTTTTATGGATCCAAGGAGAATGTGGATATGAAATTTTTAGTGTTGGACCTTGGATGGGCCATTTTGTATACGGATCCAAGGGGAACACGAATAAAATAAACATGATGTGTTGGACCTTGGATGGGCCGTTTTGTATACGGATCCAAGGGGAACACGAATAAAATAAACATGATGCGTTGGACCTTAGATGGGCCGTTTTGTATACAGATCCAAGGGGAACACGAATAAAATGAACATGATGTGTTGGACCTTGGATGGGCCATTTTGTATACGGATCCAAGGGGAACACGAATATAAACTTGATGTGCGAATGAACATAATTGTTTGATTTATTATTATTCGGTGTGTAATCTGTAATTCAGTAATTGTTGAATGCGTGTGATTAAGTATAATGTTAGAATTTTTTCTACTAGGCTTTATGCTCACCGCCTCCCTCCACAGGTACACAGAAAGATGTTTACACTAGTGGTGTTCCAGAGCTTTCCTAGGGAGTCTGAAGTCAGCATGCATACACTGATTTTTGGGGACGGTCTTGATTCTCCTAGTTTATGATGGGAGATTTTGTTATGTGACTAGCAATTCATGTATTAATTTTAGTCACCAGTGTATGTAAAGCTTATTTTGAACAAATGGTCATATGTTGTAATGAACTCGTGGAATGTTTATTAAAAACAAAAGAGATATTGATGATGTCCTTTTTATTAATTTCTTATTCAATCACCCCTAAAGTCTCTAAATAAGAGATGTTAGGGCGTGACAGTGCCTATGGCGCAATTGTGTTCCTTTAAGTCTTGAAAGAGGCTTTGGAATAGTATCGTGGTCACAAATGCTCTAGTAGGATGAAAGCCCCGTTCACACTATCATTAGTAAAAGTTTGGCTGGTTGAGGACTTCTAAATGAAATATTTAGGAGAGACTAGTTATGTTCTTGGGATCCAACTAATAACAGATAGGAAAGACATGAAACTAGCATTGTCTCAAGCTTTTTACATAGATAAGATACTAGCTAAGTATGCAATGCAAAACTCCAAGAAAGGATTGTTACCTTTCAGGCATAGAGTTAAGCTTTCTTATAGCAGTCTTCTAATACTTTTCAAGAGGAAGAAAGGAGACGATCCCATACGCCTCTACCATTGGGAGTCTCATGTATGCAATGCTATGTACTAGGCCACATATCTGTTATTGATGCGTTCAAAACTAGCAAGTATACTATTCGCATAAGTAATAAAGTGATAAGTAAGATATTGTTCCCACGAGGATTGATTCTAATTAAATTTGTTATTAGATAGCAACAATAAAATAAGTGGAGGTTTTGTTGAATGATTAACTAAATAAAATACGAATGCAAATAAAGAATAACACAATACAAAGTTAAATGAAGTGAGAAATAATCAATGAGAGAAACTTGGTTAAGGGATCATTCTCTACCACAAGATATGAATTTACGAATTAACTATAGAATTGTCATCCAATTAAAACATTGAAATTATCAACCGTAGATAATAACAAGCTCTGTTACAATCTTTCCTTACTTTGTCGTTAAACAAAATAAGCTCTTTATTTAATCTCTATCCATTAAACACCCTAGAACAATCTCTCTAAATTTAATTCAATGGAAGTGTTATGATAGGTGTCTATTTATATATTATTTTCATATCAATTCGTCTATATTTCTTTGCTATATTCCTTAGTATTTTTATGTTTTCGTGTGCCTTTAATGTTTGTAGGAGTTTTGAAGGAGCTTGCATCAAATTGGAGTAAAACCTTTTATTTTCACCTCTGAATCAACCAACTTCTCAGATTTAATTGTATTGATATACAATGAACCAGATGATATGCTATATACCATTAGAAAGCTCTAGAAGTCTAGTTTCTAGAGAAATTTACTGTTCATGAATCCATTAGTGTACCAGAAGTTATGATCAAAATGGTGTGAGCAGTGTAGAATTGTAATTTTACAAATCACTGTAGCATGTTATTATTTGGGGCACTGTAGCAGAGTATATAAACATATTTTAGGGTTTTATTTTTATAAGAAGATGTGGGAAGAACAAGTTAAAGGCTGCCTCTCTTGATTTCTCTCATCTTTTGGAGTTCTTGAAGGAGAAAGAATGGCTTGGAAAGAGAAGGAACTACAATCCTAAGGAAATTCATCTACGGAGGAGATTTTTAAGGAATTTGCTAAGTGTTTTCTTTCTTTTTCATTTTCTGGAATGTCTCTATGTTGTTTTGTATTTATGTTGTGTTTGAACATGTGTAACTAAATCTGATTTGGTTGAGGGTGATTTCAAAGCTCTAGATATGGTTTTTGTGAGTTGATTGTTCGAGAAATTGTTATCCGATTCTCTAATTGAAATTGCTTTTATTTTCTCATATTCAATGCTTATGATTACTTGCTGATTTTATTTGGGGTGGCCAACTAAATAAAATCTGGTTGTTGCCTATTGCTAGAGTAGAAATCTTGATCCGTAATTGTCTTGAATTTCTAATCGTTAATAGTAAAATTGTGATCGGAGATTGCAATTAGAAACTATAACCTAAGTTAAATAATCCGAACTTGTGTATTATTGCTTAGATCAACCTATCTTTCTTATCGTAATGCTTCTATTGAATTAAATTTAGAGAGCTAGTTCTAGGTTATTTAATGGATAGAGATTAAATAAAGAGCTTGTTTTATTTAACAACAAAGTAAAGAAAGATTGGGGTAATAGAACTTGTTCTTATCAATGGTTGATAATTTCAATGTTGTAATTGGATAATAATTCTATAGTTAATTCGCAAATTCATATCTTGTGGTAGAGAATGATCCCTTAACCAAGTTTCTCTCATTGGTTATTTCTCACTCCATTTAACTTTGCGTTGTGTTATTCTTCATTTGCATGCTTATTTCATTTAATTAATCATTCAACAAAACCCTCTATTTATTTTATTGTTGTTGTTTAATAACAAGTTTAATTAGAACCAATCCTCGTGGCAAATCCTTTATTATTTTTGCGACTAATATACTTGCTAGTTTCGAACGCATCACATTACGATAAGAAAGATAAGTTGATCTAAGCAATAAACACACAAGCTCGGATTATTTAACTTAGGTTATATTCTCCAATTGCAATCTCCGATCACAATTTTACTACTAACGATTAGAAATTCAAGACAATTACGGATCAAGATTTCTAGTCTAGTAATAGCAACAATCAGATTCTATTTAGTTGGCCACCCAAATAAAACCAGCAAGCAATCATAAGCATTGAATATAGGAAAACACAAAAAACTTCAATTAGAGAATTGGATAACAATTTCTTCAACAGTCAACTCACAAAAACCATGTCGAGAGCTTTGAAATCACCCTCAACCAAATCAAATTTAGTTACGCATATTCAAACACAACATAAATATAACACAACATAAAGAAATTTCAGAAAATGAAAAGGAAAGGAAATACTTGGCAAATCCTTTGAAAATCTCCTCTGTAGATGAATCTCCTTAGGATCAGGATAGTCCTCTTTCCAAGCTTTCTTTCTCCTTCAAAAACTCCAAGAGATTAGAGAAATCAAGAGAGATAGTTCAACTCGTTCTTCCCCTCTTGTTATGAAAATGAAACCCTAAAATATGTTTATATACTTTGCTACAGTAACCTTCTACAGTGCCCCCCGAATAATAACGTGTTACAGTGATTTGTAAAATTATAATTCTGTACTACTCACACCGTTTTGATCATAACTTGTGGTACATTATATGGTTCATGAACTGTAAATTTCTCTAGAAACTAGACTTCTAGAGCTTTCCAAAGGAATATAACACATCATCTGGTTCATTGTATATCAATAAAATTAAATCCGAGAACTTGATTGACTAGCAGAGGTGAAAATGAAACGTTTTACTCCAATTTGGTGGAAGCTCCTCCAAAACTCCTACACACATCAAAACCACACAAAAACATAAAAATACTAAGGAATATAGTAAACAAAATAGACGAATTAATATGAAAATAATACATAATAGACACCTATCAAATTTCCCCACACTTAGACTTTGCTAGTCCTCGAGCAACTAAAATGATATGGAAAGAAACTAAATCTAAACAAAATCACAAAAAAAAAAAATAAATAAAACACACATGCTTCAACTTGCAAATAAGCCTCAAAGATTGCGCCTAATTATAACCTACGGAAAACTTCAAAATTATGTACTTGATCAAGAATTTCATCTCAAAGATTAGTTTTGCTCCACTTCAATTCCTAAAGTGTGTGTGTGTGTGAAGAGCCATTCTCACCTAATCACTTGTAATCGGGATGAGTCTATGCATAAAAATGAATCACATTTAATAGTGAAGATGTGCGCATAAATGAACTCCATAGGCTTGCTTTTCAAGTCACTCTTCGTTAATTTAGATAAGCACAATAATAAGGGTCAAGTAGGACTTTATTAAACTTGTAATATTTGGCCTAGATGAAGGTATGATAAAAGATAATAATTCGGTTCAAATCACCCACAAACACATAAATCATTCAAGACTATGTAGAGCTCAACCCCATAACATAAATTCATTTCAATTCATCAGGTAACTCCCCCAAGCTTATTTACAACACTCAATCTCTTTATTTTCATAAAACAAAAGAAACTACACCCCTACACTTAGTTGCTTCATTCTTTTTAAGAACACTCAAGGGCATAGATCTCTTCTTCTACTCTTTCTCTTCTTTTTTTTTTCATTTTTTTCAACTACCTTTCCCCAACACTTAAATAACACATTGTCCTTAATGTTTAAGTACGTGGAAGATAAGTATATATATATATTTTTTTTACAAACACAAGAGAACTCACTTTCATTGCTCATGACACCACTTAACCTCCATTAACTTTCCAAAACTATAGCATAGCTCAAAATGTAATCGTGAATGATCTACATGCTCATGGGTAAGGGATAAACCATTTGAAAAAATTCGTTTGAGGTTATAAAATCTTTTAGTGAGCTAACAAGGAAAAAGGCTTAATAAGGCTCAAATAGGTAACTAGGGATCAATGTCATTCAGGGTTGGCTAAGAAGGCTCAAACAATCCAAACATGGCCTAAATCATTTCCTTAATGTTGTACAGTCTAGGATTTCACCCCGAGTGACCGTCAAATAAGTTCTAGAATTCATTGAAATATTAAGAAACACTTAAATTGCATAAATCATCTGTAAATAAACAAATAACTCAGTGATAATGGCCAAGTGCTCAATATTGTGTAAGTAATCAAAAGCAAAGCAAAAACCAATAAACAGTTTAAGCACACAGATCTATGCATCATTTATCATTTTCCAAGAGTTATTCTCAATTCAATCATTGCTTTATCATCGACTCACAAAGTGCAAGAAAAGAGGTACGTGGCATTGTTAGACCTGAGTCAAGATTGTATATTTCAATAATCCTTAGGACTAATAGCCCATAGACTTAAAAAAATAAGATATAAATTTCTTTCAGTAGAATGCATTCCAAGGGTTAAAGAAACCCCATATTCTGCCATTCTTTATTTCTTTTTCACATTTTTTTTTGAATTGGACCTGATAAAGACAAAAACATATAACAACTTCAAATTACATAAAACTAAATTTACTCATGAAATAACAAAATCCAACAGTCAATAAATAAAAACAAGTTAGTTAGAATGGGTCTCAAAAGTTCAGAAGTTAGCCTCTTTATTTAGCCATTCTGGATTGAAGAGATCCAGAATGCATTTGAAAAGAACTTGAACTTTTTAAGGCAAAACTCTAAAAGGCAAGATTAGAAAATATTTCCGAAAGTCAAAAGAAATAACCTAAAAAATCTCAAATAAACAAAATAAAAAGAAAACAAATAAAAGTGAAGCAAACCAGTAGATCGAGATTAGAGGTGAAGCGTCAAATCCAGTTTATGCCTTTTATTGCCTTCTGCAAGCCAATCTATCCAAACTATTGCTGGATTAGGTGAATGGATGAATTCTTATAGTTTGTCAATCAACTCCTTTGCAGTTGAAGCTGTAACCAGGATTTGCCTCGCTGACTATGAGACGAAGTTTTATTTTACAGCTTGATCAAGAAAAGAAAACAAAGGATCAAAAAGATTATTGACATTTAACAAACCAATGGGTTTTTGGTGGATGCTTAGCTGTGTCCAGGACGTGATTTGAAATATTTCCTCTAATGTACCATAGCCACCCGGTAAAGCTATAAATGCATCACAGTTAAAAAGCATATGTGTAATACGCTCATGCATGCTTGAGACCTGTAACTCTTGCCTCATTATGTTGCCTATGATGTGTTGTATAGCTAATGGTTTAGGGATAATGCCAAGAACTTGGCTCCCTCCTAAGTTTGCAGCTGTTGACACACACCCCATTAACCTAAGGCTACCCCCTCCATAAACCAAATGAATACGCCTCTCTGCTAATACCTTACCAAGATCAAGAGTTGCTGCTACAAACTCTCCATCTTTACCAAATGGAGATCCATAAATATGTATATATTTCAGAATCATCGAATTGGAGTTTTCTCCATTTCTTCACATGCCCTAACCATGTGTAAGACAATGAGCAAGTCAGGTGTTGTGTTTTTCACGGTCAAAAGATGTTACAATAATGACATTTGAAAATATAGAGAATGGATGGATACATACGCAATGCTTGAGATTTGACACATAGGGACATAATTTCAGTGGGGGTTGCTCGATGCATATTTATCGCCCCAAGATTTGAACAATTGAGATATGCTTTCGGCAGAGGTTAACAAAACCCCTACAATTGTCTCCTACGTGTGCCTATGTTATGGGTAGTTATGTGGTTGGTCAAAAAGAAAACTTGAAATTAAACAAAAGAAAACAACAAACAACAACAACACAAAGACAACAATAATAATCAAATCAAACAAAACAAGAAAAATAAATTTTAACAATAATAACACACATTCAAATATACAAGTAGTTGTGATTGTGGCTCACATCTTCCTCTAGTTTTACGTCTAATAATGGCTAAAACATCTTTTATGAGTTAGGAATATGCTTCCCATCCAATTTTCTTATAAACTGGCAAACAAGGTCTTTTTTAGTCTTTTTTAGTTAGATTCCCTAAACTATAACACTACAATTCATTAGGAAATTGTGTCCATAGATTAAGTAGTTCATGGTGAACAAGTCCACAAGAATGTAGCTCAAGAGTTAGTAAATAATTTTACTCAGACCATTCTTAATGAACGTAAGTTTACCTTCTCTATTCTTGGACATGAAACCTAATGACCGAAAACTCGGGTCACAATTCTGTCTAGCACATTTATAACATACTTGTAACCTCTTTGCTCTTCGCCTCTTAGCATAGTAGTTCTTCCCCAGACCAGGCATGTATATTGCAAAATTAGTGTTAGGCTTCAGATAATCTTACCTTGGCTTCAATAAGCCATCGGATAATCACAGGCATCTTTAGGAGCATCAACATCCAAAGTCTAGTTATCCTTACTTTATAAATTTTGAAAGTAGCATTTTGAGGAAGTGAAGGGAAATGTTTACAAAGGTTTGACAAAAAGATATCGATATCCATTTAAGGGGAGAAAAGGAAAGATATTACTGATATTGCATTTGAGTTTGTTCTTCTTCAAGATATGCACGCTTCAACCCTTCAGGCAATGGCTTTGGTTCTCGTTTGGGTGCATCCCCAAGCTGTTGTACAAATGAGCGTAAAACACAGAATAATCAAATTAAACAAAAGAAAATAAAATAAAGACAAATAAAAGAAACAAAAGTAAAAAATAAACAATAAAGCAAATGAGACAGATGACAAAGAGAGATAAAACCTGATCAATTATAATGGATGGATCCCACGAGAAAAATCCCCTCGAGACATAAAAAATTGATCATTAGTACCTTGTTTTTCTTCTTTTTTTTTATTTTTTTAATATTTAATTTTTCAAAAACATTGGGTTGCCTCCCAATAAGTGCTTGGTTTAAAGTCCTCAGCCTGAAGTTACCTGCCCTCACTTGTCAAGATAAGTTGGCTCATAGAGTGGTACCTCTGCGATATCCTGCATTATTGAATTTTCATAGTAAGGCTTCAACCTGTGTCCATTCACCTTAAATACTTTGCTAGTTTTTAAGCTCTTGATTTTCACTGCACCATGAGAAAAGACAGGAGTAATAACAAAAGGTCCAACCCATCAAGAACGTAATTTACCTGGGAATAACTTGAGGGGAGAATTAAATAAAAAGACTTTCTATCCTACTTCAAAATTCTTCCGAGAGATCATCTTATCATGAAATGCCTTCGTTCTCTCCCTGTAAATTTTTATTCTCATACGCATGATAGGTGTCTATTTATGTATTACTTTTATATCAATTCGTCCATGTTTCTTTGCTATATTCCTTGGTATTTTTATGTTTTTGTGTGGTTTTGATGTTTGTAGGAGTTTTGGAGCAACTTGCACAAAAATGGAGTAAAACCCTTCATTTTCACCTCTGCTAGTCAGTGATCTTCTCGGATTTAATTGTATTGATATACAATGAACCCGACGACATATTATATACCGTTGGAAAGCTCTCGAAGTCTATTTTCTGGAGAAATTTACGGTTTATAAATCCATTCAGTGTACCAAAAGTTGTAATCAAAACAGTGTGAGATGTATAGAAATATAATTCCACAAGTCACTGTAGCATGTATAATACGGGGCACTGTAGCAAGTCACTGTAGCAGAGTATTTAAACACATTTTAGGGTTTTATTTTCATAACTTGAAGAGGGGAGAACGTGGTGGAGGCTGCAGCTCTGGAATTCTTTCATCTCTTGGAGTTCTTGAAGGAGAAAGGAAGCTTGGAAAGAGGAAGAACTACAATCCAAAGAGAATTACATCAAATTTGCTAAGTTTTTCCCTTCCCTTTCATTTTCTGGAATGTCTCCATGTTGTATTGTATTTACCACGTTCTTAAACATGTGTAACTGAATCTGAATTGGTTGAGGGTGATTTCAAAGCCCCTGATATGGTTTTTGTAAGTTGATTGTGTAAGGAATTGTTATCCAATTCTCTAATTGAAGTTGCTTGTATTCTCCTATATTTAATGCTTATGATTGCTTGCTGATTGTATTTGAGTGGCCAACTGAATATAATCTGGTTGTAATTTATTGCTAGACTAGAAATCTTGATCCGTAATTGTCTTGAATTTCTAATCATTAGTAGCAAAATTGTGATCAGAGATTACAATTGGAGAATATAACCTAAGTTAAATAATCCGAGCTTGTGTGTTTATTGCTTAGATCAACCTATCTTTCTTATCATAATGCATCCATTGAATTAAACTCAGAGAGCTTGTTCTAGGTTGTTTAATGGATAGAGATTAAATAAAGAGCTTGTTTTATTTAACAACAAAGTAAAGAAAGATTGGGATAACAGAGCTTGTTATTATCTACGGTTGATAACTTCAATGCTGTAATTGGATGACAATTCTACGATTAATTCGCAAATCCATATCTTGTGGTAGAGAAGGATCCCTTAACCAGCTTTCTCTCATTGATTTTTCACTCAAATTAACTTTCTGTTTTGTTATTCTTTATTTGCATTCTTATTTCATTTAGTTAATCAATCAACAAAACCCCCCATTTAGTTTATTGTTGCTGGAAATAACAAATTCAATTAGAATCAATCCTCGTGGGAACGATATCTTACTCATCACTTTATTACTTGTGCGACTAGTATACTTGCTAGTTTCGAACGCATCAAGTTTTTGGCGCCGTTGCCGGGGATTGATTTTCTAATCAATTTGTTATTCTGTTTTTACTACTGATTCTTGATTGTTATTTCTTGATTGTTTGTGTTTAGGCTTTTATGTCCGAGGTAGAAGCGGATCAACGACTTAAGAGAATTAAGGAGTTTCTCCAATCCTCGAATTTAAGGCTAAATCAGTCAATTTCAACTCCACCTCCAGAATTTGACCTTGCACGACATACTTCCCTCCCATCTTCTTGCAGTTCAATCAAATCAGAATCGAAAGTAATGGCGATGGAAAACGATCAGACTCTTAAGGAGTTAGCGGCTCCAATTATTGACCAACAACCGCTATGCATAAGCACCAATTTTGAGATAGATTTTGAGCTTAAATCTGGACTAATTCATCTCTTGCCTACATTTCATGGTTTTGCAGGAGAGGATCCGAACAAACACCTTAAAGAATTTCATGTGGTATGCTCAAGTATGAAGCCAACCGGCGTTTCTGAAGAGCAAATTAAATTGAGAGCTTTCCCATTCTCATTAGCAGATTCGGCAAAAGATTGGCTATACTACCTACCACCAGTACCATTACCACTTGGAATGAGATGAGTAAACTCTTTTTGGAGAAATACTTTCCAGCCTCGAAAGTTACAAATATTAGAAAAGATATTAGTGGCATTCGACAACACAATGGAGAATCACTTCATGAATATTGGGAGAGATTTAAAAGGTTATGTGCTAGCTGTCCAAACCACCAAATTAGTGATGGACTCCTAATTCAATATTTCTATGAGGGTCTCCTACCATGGAAAGGAGTATCATTGATGCTGCTAGTGGTGGAGCACTAGTTAATAAAACACCGAACGTGGCAAGACGTTTGATTAGTGACATGGCAGCGAACTCCCAACAATTCAGCAGTCAATTTGAGCCACAACTACCAAAAAGAGTAAATGAGGTAAGTACTTCAAACATTGAACAACAACTTTGTGAACTTACCTCTCTTGTAAAAAAAATGGCTGTAGGACATATGCAGCAATCTTATGCATGTGGAGTATGTTCTGCCATGGACCATCCACCCGACATGTGTCCAACTTTGCAAGAAGGAGATACAGAACAAGCCAATGCTATAGGTGGATTTCCAGGACAACCAAGGCAAAGGTATGACCCTTTCTCCAATACTTACAATGCTGGATGGAGAGATCACCCTAATTTGAGATATGGGAATCGTCAACCAATCGCTCCGAATGCTATACAAAATCGGCCACCAGGTTTTAATCAACCAAGGGTGCAGCAACCATTTCAAGCACAACCACCACCAGTAACACAACCAACACCGCAACCAGCTCCACAAAATTCAGGTACGTCTCTCGAGGATATTGATAAAGCACTTGCCACTAACACAATGCAATTTCAGCAGGAAACTAGGGCAAGTATCCAAAACCTGGAAAGCCAAATAGGACAATTGGCCACTAACATGAGCAAATTTGAGAGTCAAAGCTCAGGAAAATTACCTTCTCAACCGGTGATCAATCCAAGAGAGAATGCTAGTGCTGTAACTTTGAAAAGTGGGAAGCAATTAGAGTTCCACCAAAGAAATCACAAACTGATGAGGGGGATGACACCACTTTCCACCATGAACAAAACATCCACTTCTAAGGTAAATCCTAAAACTTCCCTTCATTCATATGTTACTCCTCCACCTTTTCCTAGCAGATTTGCAAAATCAAAGAAGGAGGAACAAGAACAAGAAATCCTGGAAACTTTTCGCAAGATCGAGGTAAACATACCACTTCTGGATGCTATCAATCAAGTGCCTCGTTATGCAAAATTTCTCAAAGAGTTATGCACCAACAAGAGGAAGTTGAAAGGAAATGAGAAGGTAAGTGTGGGGGAAAATGTTTTCAGCTGTATTGCAAAGAAAAATTCCTCCGAAATGCAAAGATCCAGGTACGTTCACCATTCCATGCACCATTGGTAATACCAAGTTTAAAAGAGCTATGTTAGATTTAGGAGCATCTATTAATGTCATGCCATATTCTATTTATGCTTCTTTGAATCTTGGAACTCTTGCGGAAACTGGTATTGTAATTCAACTTGCTGATCGTTCTAATGCATATCCCAAGGGAGTTGTAGAAGATGTGCTTGTGCAGGTGAATCACTTGGTATTTCCAGCAGACTTTTATGTTCTTGAAATGGAGGATGAG
>SNVD02005966.1:0-23694 GCA_013180625.2 Boswellia sacra
GCCGTAAAAAGGTGTGGTAACTATCAATCCTGTTTCGTCGCATGTTTTTGCGTCAAACAAGAAAACCGCCTTAAAAAACTATTTACGGCGGGCCAAAACCGCCGTAAAAGTTTTTACTGCGGTTGTTTTTGCGACGGTTCGAAACCGCCGCATAACCGCCGTAAATAACTATTTGCGGCGGGATTATTTTTTGCATTAGAATTATTGAATTACATATTGTTTAATTATTAGGTCATGGAAAAACATTGGAGTCGATAATATAATTATGCACAATCTTGAAGTTCCCATCTAGAAATTGAAGTATTATAAATAGAAGATTGGAAAGAAAGAAAATTCCAACAGTAGTTTTGATGTTCGATTTAGAAGTTAACTGCTTTATAGCCTCTCTCTGTATACATATTGGGTTGTTTTCACTGAGGCAGGAAACTGATTTAAAGCTAGTTTTAAGGCCAAAAATATATAAAACAACATCAAAAGTTCTCCTAGAAAGTACAAATATATTTTCAAGAGTAACGATATCTTTGTGGGAAAATTTCATTATCCTTTATCAGTTTTTTTTTTTAATTTTTCACTCAAATATATTTTTTATGAAATAATCTTAATAATTTTATTTTGTGTTATTTCTTATTATTAACTAGATCAAATTATTGTATAATCAACTCAAGCCATTGTATAATTGTATAATTTATATGAAAATATACTTCAAATAATCCATAATTACATAGATGACCCATGTATTGATAAATTCAATGATACTAATTTTTCTTTTTTGGGTTCAGAAAAGAAATACTAGGTACAGATAATTCTTACCCATCACAATCAGATGAATTTTTTCAGCTATGATAATTAAAATAACATAATAATCATGTGTCAAATGTGATTGTGTTATAAAAGACCCGAAGTATCTATGCCTTTTTTAGACAATTCGTTTTGAATTCACAATATATATTTTTTTTGATATGATTGCTATCGTAGTTGTTTTCTTAATTAAATTCTAAATATTATTTGAGGTATTGGGGGAGACTAAAACAAATAAGTCTTTTAGTTTCTACCTTGGGTGATTGGGTGCAGAAGGTTTAATGAAACAGAGGTGAAACATGTCTGTATGATTCCAGTATGCACAGTGTGCTAATTATATGATCAACTATATTATTCCTGGTACTGGGTAAAGTATATGCATGGTTAATGGAGCTAATTTGTGAGGGTAATATATTAATCTTTTAAGTAGGATTGACAGCAGATCGAAGGGGCATTTGCAAGTTACAATAATCATAGTTTCTGATTCTTTAAATCAAAACTAAAAAGATTGTATATTAAATTATTCGGTTGGATCCTTCTTAGATTACCAACCCTATCATGCCCACAAAATAATTTTAAGGATAGAAAACTGCATCCTCTTCTCAAATAAATCCAGATAACAGAAGCTGGTCCCTATCTCGACTCATCTAAATTATGAATTAAGAGTTATGTTATTTGAGCCTCACTTACCCTACCCTCTAAACCGTGAATTTGTATTTTCAAAAATATAAAATTGTAAATAAAAAATAAAGATGGTGATTAAACTAAACTACTGCATAGAACTCTATCTCAGTCACCACCTCTTTGTCAAGAATTTGTCAAGAAGTTTATCTCCACCATTTAATTCAGTCTAAGGTTGAAATTGTGCTATTTAATTTCATTTTAACTTGTTAATAATAACAGAAAACAATATTATTCTCTCTATTTTTTTTAAAAAAAATTTTCAACCTAATAGAACTTGATCTTTGGTTGTTCAATTCACGATCGTAATTAAGAAGTAAAAATATGTTATCTCCCATTTAAATTTCCTTTTATTTTAATTTGTCTTATAATTAGTAAGTGAAGTGGCTTTGATTTACGGCAAAGGTAGTAAGTTTTACAAATGTTTCTGAGAATATGTCATTGGATATATGGAATAGTGGCTTTTCCCTTTTTTTCTTTTGACAGTTGACTTGGTTCTTGAAAATAGAACATAAAATTAGCTTAATCATAAGTTCTTTTTAATCTCTATTGTTATGGTAATGCCTCTTATAAGGAGACAAAGCAGAGAGTCATGCTGTTTCTATACAGAGATGATGATGAATTTTTTTTCCAATTTTATCCCACATCAAATAAACAGATAGAGGCTGTTTGGATGGGAAATGGGGTGCAATATCAGCACTCATAATTCATAAAGGGCAATTAACACCCTCATAGTTTGGGCGAAGTACACGCTCTCCTCAACCTTCGGTGAAGTAACATAAAGACCCCTATTTTTCAATTTGAAGTAGCGAAAAAGCCCCCATTTTCTAAATTCTGTTAGTTAATCTGTTAGCCAAGGCAATTTGACTCTGCACTCATTTGTGTTATTCAAAAAATTTCATTTGTCTTATTCAAAAAATTAAAAAGCGGATGTGGTTTTATGTCTGACGAGATAGAGTATTGAAACCACCAAACTAAACCTTTAATAATTAAAAATTGTATTACTATTTTTAAAGAAAAATTATTTAGCATAGCCTTTAAAAAAAATTTCACAAAAGAAAATGATAGTTTAAATATTTTTTTATTTTTAAAGTTTACTGAAAATTTTTATTTAAAAATGGTAGTACAATTTTTAATTATTATTATTTATTATTTTTTAAATATGACCCGTGTTGTTGTATATATTAACTCAACATATTTCATTGTTTAAGGTCTAGCTTGGTGGTTTCAATACTCTCTCTCCTCTTACATAACCAAGGTTCTGAGTCCTAGTGCCCACACCATACTCTCTTTTTAATTTCTTTAATAAGACAAATGAGTGCAAAGGCAGATATATCTTTATGGCTAACGGATTAACTAACAGAATTTACAAAATAGGGGTTTTTATGTTACTCTACTAAAGATTAGGAGGAGAGTGTTACTTTCCCCTAACTACAGGAATGATAATGTTAATTACTCCGTTTATAAACTATGGAGCCATTAAAGGTCAAGGAGGGCCCTTCTATTTTTTCAAAAATTTATACGCATATCCAAAAGACCCTACTATATTTAAGAAATCTTAAAATTACCCGAAATCAAAATTACCTTTTTGTTCTTGTCTTTTTGTTTTCTTTTTATCATTCAAATTTTTTAAATTTGTAATTCAATATTTTTTTCTTTTATTCACTTCATTGTGGTCCATCTATTATAAGTGTTTAATATTAGAATTTGATAAATCGCTTAATTAATTTCATGTCTATTAATAGATATAAGTGTTCTTTTCCTTTTCACTTCATTGTGGTCCATCTAATATAAGTGCTTAATATTAGAATTTGATAAATCGCTTAATTAATATTAGAATTTCATGTCTATTAGTAGATATAAGTGTTCGTTTCACTTTTATTGAATTGTCTCCTTAATTATGTCAATGTATATACATTAAAAGCTATTAACAAAATATGCTTTTAGTAATAAATTTTATGAAAGGAATAATAATTTAGTTTATATTATATGGATTCCAAAAATAATATGATTAGTTGTCAATATTAAATATTTATTGGTTTGAATATCACTTGATGATGGAACTTATGCACCTCCTAACCGAATTTTCTTGCTCCGTCTACTTGGCTGCTTATGTACATACCCAACTTCCTTTTAAAGACTTTATGAAATGACTATTGCATTGTAATTCCTCAATTTGGCCCCAAGTAAAATGGTCGTACTCCTGGCCTATAGATAAGAATATAAGAAAATTGTGATTATATTTAGGGTGAGCCACTTGTACTCAAGAATTTACTCTTTAACACTCATCTAAAATTTAAAAATCTCTCGAATTTTCTCCATACCCTCTAAATCCCAATATTAACCTTGTACTTTAATATTTTTTATTTATTTATATGCTTCTTGCCTCTCTCTGCCAAAATTAAATCACCATTGCTGCTTTTATTTCATTTTGTTCATATAGTACTTTATATCGTTTCACTGAAAGTTCAAGCAAATTGCAATAACAATTTCAACCTTGACCTTGATGAACATTTGCTTTGACTCACCAAATTAAAAGTAGAAAAAAAAAAGAAAAATTATTTGATAATTAACAAGATAGTGGTTAGGTTACTTCAACAAATTAACTAAGGGAAATGCAGCTTATTCACGGCTGGCCTAGAAAGAAAAACATAAGAAAATACTAGAGAGTGAACGGTAAATACTTACCATTCTATTTAGATTTAGATTTCTACTTCTTTCATTCTATTTATGTTTAATTATATATTTTGTTTCTTTTTATTGATCAATCAAGATTGTTATTCTCTGTATCTAAACCTTCATGAACCTAGACTCTCATGTGATTTGTTTGTCATGACCTTGGACTTTCATTCTATTTATTTTTTTGTTGTATATAATATCATAAACTACAAGGAAGAGCTCAGAGAAATTATTTCTGTGTTATTATTTCTCTTGTGATTTGTGAACTGGAAAAGGAAGAAAACACAATGAAGGGAAACTAAATTTTATCATACAATTAAGGAAATATTTTTAGGTTAGTAATTCAGTTGAGGATATATTTATTAAATAACGGGTTCAAACTGAATTGAACCTAAATCTACTAACTTCATGTCATGTTTAGCAGGTCACTGTAAAAGACTGTCAATAAGGACCACATGCATTAATTTATCTTCATGGTTTATTCTTTTGATTATTATATGTTACTAGTAGGAAACCGTTTTCTGAGCAAGAAAATGTCATATTAATTATAACATTTAATTAATAAAGGTTAAACAATGAAATATTTCTCCATTCAATTTTGATAACATAACATCACGATTTTTATAATTAAAATAAAGAAATAATAAAATTTTTGCCCGTGATTATAACAAACTTGCCATTAAAAGGGGATGATAAATTTTTCAAAAATATGTAAACATGCATATATTACTAATTAGAACTGTCACCTTGACATTTTAATATGACATTCTCTTAATAATTTCATTTAGAGTAAAATTTTAAAATTTTATATTTTATGTCCCAGTATCATTGAACCGGGCTGCTAATAGGGCTTGAAGAAGCAATCATAAAAAGAGAGAGAAAGAGAGAAGTTCTATTTAACCCCCCATTTTCCAACTCATCATACCTCTTTTTCTTTTATTGGCGATTTATACCTAAATAAAAATATCAAGAAAGCTATTAAAGATTCTAAGATTTATATCCAAAACCCTAAATTTTGTTAAACACCATAAACGCTTATCTTTGGTCCAACAAAAAGAAAGAAAAAAGGAAAAACTCTCCGATATTGCAACTTTGCAAATTTGTTAATTTCTTAAGTTTGGAACCAGTGAAATATAGCTAAATTAAGCTTGTAAGAGAAAATTAATAAGGTTAAGGCCTTTAGGTCCTCTGAAATGTTAATCGTATAAATCTATCCTTGGAGGTTGACAAAAAAGTACCCACTCGTTCGTCCATGGCGGCAATGTGACTGGTACCTGATCATGCATTTTAAGGAGTGTTTCAATTTGTAGTGCCATAACTAAAAGAACACTAGTTAATATCTTTACATGTATCAATGGAAATATCAAATCAATTTCTACTTCTAAAAATGTAAAATTCTATAACAGATCAACATCAATTCTTACCTGGATAAAGTACATCTCGTAAGAAATTAAATGATTCATAAGAAGATACCCAAAACTCAACAAAAACTAATCTTTATGTAGGATATAATTTACTAATGTAAGAAGCTGTAAATAAAAGCTAACATATAAAATCAGAGGACAATTTTAGAATTAAATGGGGTTTAATTAGAAAATAAGATCAATTTTAAAAATTTCAATGATGTTTATTTAGAAATTGGGTCTTCTAAGATAATATGTACTGACTGAATAGAACAATAATTAAAAAGAAATTACAGTTCCAACAAATAAAACCAAATTTGACTTGAAAATTGGTTAGGCAATTGTATATGCATCACAAATAAAATTATTACTTTTGCGAAAGGACAAAAAGAATAAAGACAAAAATAACAGAAGTGAGAAGATAACATAACACTTAAATTGAATCAATGATTTTAATTAGCTAGCCAAGATGGTGACAAATTTTGAACTTAATTTTCATATTATAAATTATGGAAATGTAAACATCCAATTCATTTTGAAGGAAACTAAAAATCATAGCTATCAAGACAGCTCATTGATTTGTCCACTGTTAGCTCATTTAGTTCTCTGTGTTTGTGTTTTATCTCTTTCCCGTATTTAATTTTATAGAGATAGTTAGGTCTGTTAATAGACTGTTAAGTTAGTTAATTATCTATCTTAAACTTAATTAATCAGGTTTATGCCTATACACTTCTACCACCTTCTAGTGACTACCATGTAATGCCTTTTGATTGGCTAATGGTGTGAGACTCCTAATTGTTGACACCTATTATGGGTGAGCTGTAATTTCATTTTTCATATAAAAATATAGAAATCTTCTCAGCTGCTCGATTGAGCTGAGATCACTATTCATCCTTAAAATCTAAGTTGGTATCAAAGCCACCTTAAGGTTAACACCATGTCCTCTCGATCAAGTCATGGCAGCCCTTTTAGTAAAGATTTAGGCTCATCTTCTAGATCAAACTCTCTGATTGGGAACTCACCTTTCAGAAACACTCTGAACCAGACTTTTCCCATCAAGCTTGATGAGGACAATCTTACAATATGGAAAGCAATAGTGCTTTCTGTTCTCAGAGTTTACAAACTAGAGGGCTTTGTTCTTGGAACCAAGAAATGCCCACCTGAGTTCATTCTACAACAACTGAAGAAGATGGAAGTAGCTCTCAGCTCAAATTCAACCTGGATTATGATGACTGGATTATGTTAGACAACCTGTTGATGGGTTGGATTCTTGGTTCTGTCACGAGTGAAGTGGCAGCTCAGGTAATTGGCCAACCAACTTCTCATGATTTATGGAAAGCTATTGAAGAGTATTATGGCATTAAAAATAAATCTAAGATATCAAACCTGAGTTTGATCTTCAAACCACTAGAAAAGGCTCAATGAAAATGGGAGAATATCTTTCTACCACAAAAAAGATCGCTTACAATCTTGCTGTAGCTGGGACCCCAGTTGATATGAATGATCTGATTTCTTTTATCACACTCAGTTTGGATGCTGACTACACTCCCATTGTAGTACAAATTCAAGCCAAGGAAGGAATCTCATGGCATGACCTCCAAGCTACTCTTCTAAATTTCGAGAACAGGCTGGAGAGACTTAATAGTTTTGCAAGTCTCAATTTGAATCATGCCTCAGCAAATATCGCTCTTGGAAAGCAAGGAAACAATAATAAAGATTTCTTCGAGCATGGAACAGCAATAGAAATTCTAACCAGGGATTTGAAAGGGGGTTGAGCAATAGCAATCCAAGAGCAAAAGGTGGAGGCAGGTTTGGCAACTCTAGGCCAATCTGTCAAATCTGTGGGAAGATCAAACACCCTGCTTCCATATGTTTTTATAGGACTGATCTAAGTTACAACAAATAGAATAGAAACAACAACAATGGTAGGCAAGGCTTCCTATGACAGAATCAGCCACAATAAGTTTTTTGTGCTACTCTAGAAGTTGTTGGTGATGACTCTTGGTATGTTGATAGTGGTGCCACCAACCATGTGACAGCTGACCCAAGTCTCCTTAATACCAAGACTGAATACAATGGTAACAAAACTCTATCTGTATGTGATGGTAATAAACTATGCATTCTCATATTGGCTATTCTAAAATTCCTGTCAAAAGTACCTTATTAAATTTGAAAGACATTCTTTGTGTGCCTAAAATAACCAAAAATCTGTTAAGCGTGTCTAAGCTGACCAAAGATAATAGAATTTATATTGAATTTCATTATGATCTTTGCCTTGTGAAGGACAAACAAACCCACCAAGTTCTACTACAAGGGACAGTTAAAGAAGGGCTTTACAAATTATGTCCAAGTCACAAAGTTTCAACAAATTTCCTTTTCAATGTCTCTAGAAGAAATAAAGGTTCATCCGGTCTAGTTACTGCAGTCTCCTGTGCTTCAAAGTCTAGTTTGTTACCTAAGAACTCTAGTAAATTTGATAATTCAAGGATTTATAATCCTAGTAGCTTTGCTATGTCAACCATGTTAGATATGGATAAACTTACCATTTGGCAAAGAAAACTTGGTCAACCTTCTGTGAAGGTCTTGAGTCAAATCTTGAAAACCTATAATGAATCTGTTGATGTCAATGAGAATTTCAATTTTTGTGATGCTTGTCAAATGGGGAAATCTCATGCACTACCCTTCAAAAACTCAAACAACAAAATAAAACATGTTCTAGAATTGATTCATACAGACCAATAGGGTCCAGCCCCCATTTCCTCCATTTCAGGCTACAAATATTACATCCACTTCATTGATGATTATAGTAGATACACCTGGATTTATCCCCTCAAAAACAAATCAGAAGCCTTGCCAACTTTCAAACAATTCAAGACTTTAGTTGAGAAGAAATTTGAAAGGCCAATTAAAGGCATTCAATCAGATTGGCAAAGGGAATACATAGTGTTTACTAAATTTCTCAATCAAAATAGAATTGAGTCTAAAATAGCTTGTCCTTACACTCATGAGCAACAAGGGAAAGCTAAAAGAAAACATAGACATAATGTGGAAATGGGGTTGACCATTCTAGCTCAAGCTAATATGCCATTAAAGTATTGGTGGGAAGCCTTTTACGCAACTGTATGGCTTATTAACAAACTTCCAACGCCCGTTCTTAATCACATTTCTCCTTGGCAAAAACTCTATAGCCAAATTCCTTATTATAATTCATTAAAAACATTTGGCTGCTCTTGTTTTCCTTGCCTTAGACCTACCAAAATCACAAATTCCAGTTTCATACTACCAAATGTATCTTCTTAGGTTATAGTGATTTCCATAAGGGATATAAGTGCATGAGTCCCATAGGGAGAATTTACCTCTCTCGGCATGTAGTTTTCAATGAATCAGAATTTCCATTTAAACAAGGATTGATGAATGTCAAAAATAATTTTCCTTCACAGCCTATCATAATTGATTCATATATTAGTCTTATTCCTACTCTAAGTCAAAAGGTCAAATCAAAACCAAAGTTCCAAAGAACTTGAAACTAGTGACTTCCGGGACAGAAGAGTCCCTCAGAACTCACCTATTGCAACTAAACCTAACCAAAACCTCCTCTAGGATGACTCAATCTCCTCTCATTCCCAACACCCTACCCAAGTCAGCTCTACAAATACACAACCAACTCCTCAACCTAATGAACCAATTATGAGTGAAAGCCAAAGTATACCTACAGATCACCAACCAGTTACTCTTGTTGTTCCTTTTCACCCAATGGTTACAAGGTCAAAGAGTGGTATCTTTAAACCAAAAGTTTACACCAATAACCAACAACAAGAAACTAATAATGATAAAGTTGAACCTATGTCAGTTTCTGAAGCAATGAAGTCAGAAGCCTGGAGAAAGGCCATGGATACAGAGTTTGAGGCTTTGATCAGAAATAAGACTTGGACTTTAGTCCTTTTTTCATCTGATTTTAATTTGGTAGGCAACAAGTGGGTGTTCAAGCTTAAACTGAATAGTGATGGCAGCATACACAGACATAAAGCCAAGCTAGTAGCCAAAGGCTTCCATCAAACACTGGGTATAGATTATTCAGAAACCTATAGTCCTGTGATCAAACTTGGAACAATTAGAGTGATTTTAACTTTGGTAGTTACAAGAAATTGGCAAGTGAGACAACCAGACATAAATAATGCCTTTCTAAATGGCAAGTTGGAGGAATTGGTTTACATGACCCAACCTGAAGGAAATGTTGATTCATCTAAGCCTTCTTATGTTTGTAAACTCAATAAGGCATTGTATGGCCTCAAACGGGCCCTTAAAGCCTGGTTTGACAAACTGAAGAGCACTCTACTATATTGGAACTTCATCAATTCAAAATTAGACCCCTCATTGTTTATATTCAAAACTAGTAGCATTCTGATTTTTGTTTTAGGATATGTGGATGATATACTCATCACAGGTAATGATAATTTTATCATTCGAGGTCTAATAGTAAAACTAAACAATCTGTTTTCTCTTAAGGATCTTGGAGGACTTTACTATTTCCTTGGGATTGAAGTAAGAAGGGATTCTTACCTAAATCAGGCCAAGTATGTTTTAAATTTGCTTAGAAAATTAAATCTAGAGCACTTAAAACCTGCAATACTCCTGCTACTACAAGCAAGAATAAAAATACAGAGAATTCTGAACCATTTCATAACCAAACTCTATACACAAGTGTAGTAGGGGCTCTTCAATATCTTACATACACAAGGCCTGACATCTCCTTCATTGTGAATAAATTAAGCCAATCTCTCCAAGCTCTAAAAGAAGTTCACTGGAAAGGAGTAAAAATGGTACTAAGATATCTCAAGGACACAAAGTTTTTTTGTCTCCACATCAAGCCTTGTGAGCAATTAAACATCACTGGCTTCTCTGATGCAAATTGGGCCTGTAGTTTAGAGGATGGAAGATCCATTGGAGGCTACTGTGTTTTCTTAGGTGACTCACTGGTCTCTTGGCAATCCAAAAATAACAAGTTGTCTCTCGATCAAGCACAGAATCTGAGTATCGGGCATTGGCTCTGCTTGCTACGGAGATAGCTTGGATTCAATCACTTTTGTCTGAACTACACTATTAACCACCTCAGTGTCCTATAGCCTGGTGTGATAACACTAGTGCAATCGCATTGGCCTCCAATCCAGTACACCTTGCCCGAACCAAGCACATTGAACTTGACATTCATTTCATACGGGATAGAGTCATGCAAAAACTTCTTGAAGTTAGATATGTACCTTAATGAGATTAGATTGCTAATTATCTTACAAAGCCTCTTGCAGCTCTCCAGTTCCAGCTCTTTTGATCCAAACTTGGAGTCATTGACATGCTATCCAGTTTAAGGGGGGATGTCAAGACAGCTCATTGATTTGCCCATTGTTAGTTCATTTAGTTCTCTATGTCTGTGTTTTATCTCTTTCCCGTATTTAATTGTACAGAGATAGTTAAGTCTAGTAAGTTAGTTAATTATCTTTTAAACTTAATTAATCAGGTTTGTCCCTATACACTTCTACCACCTTCTAGTGATTGCAATGTAATGCCTTTTGATTGGCTAATGGTGTGGGACTCCTGATTGTTGACACCTATTATGGGTGAGCTGTAATTTCATTTTTCATATATAAATATAGAAATCTTTTCAGCTGCTGGATTGAGCTGAGATCACTATTCATCCCTAAAATTTAAGTATAGCCAATTCACAGATTTAATAAAAAGAAAAAGTTGCATGATCTAGAAAAAAGTTCACCAAAATCAAGATAAATGCAACATGAAAATTCGATAGTAGAGAAATGTTGGCAATTAGCTCATTCAAGTTAAAGGTGTGAACCCATTTTATAACTGTCCAGAGCAAGTTTTATTTCTAAAATAAAAGCATTTAAGATATCATCCAAGACGAAGGAAAAAAAAATGTATTTTTGTCATTCTGTAAACAATATGTATTAATGATATTGTCTTATATTCTTGCACTTAACTTCATTGTTAATTACAAACAACATAATTCTTAGTTGTTGGCAAGTTACATATGCAAAGTTTTTTAGTTGTGACAAGTTTCTCATCTTTGTGCAGTTCAAAAGAGAAGTTGAACATTATTCTTACATTACCTTTAAAAGATATTTTTGATAAGGTAATCCCAATGATGTATACACATCAGAGCTTTAAGAATCAGTGCAGGTCATACATTTAGGATCAAGCCGTTACTGCTCAGAATTCAAAATTTGGGAACAATTAAACACTAACCTCTATCCTATGTTCTCCTGCACTTGAGTATCCAGATATTATCCACAAGATAAGCAATGGCCTCCTTTGATATGGCTTTCCTTCCTTCAAGTTCTGGAGCTCTAAAACGAGATGTCTCCTAGTTTGATATTCTCATTTAATTCTTTAGTGTTGTTGTAACTGCCATGTATATCTTATCTTGCAACTCTTTTAGGTTCTTGCATCTTCTGATCATTTTCTTTAATAATTTCTGTAACATGCAGGATGATTATACAGAGGTCGCATTGTATATAATTTACTATGTGTGTAGCAGAACATAAATTCTGGTTTCATCTCAAGGCCAAAAAATAGAAAAAACATAAGTTAAGAAAACTACTTGAATGACTTCCAAGTATAGCATGAAGCGTTGAAGAAATGAATTTTTAAAAATTATCAACATCACAAAGATCAATAAACACTCTTTTTTCACAAAAACTTAATGAAGTTAATGCCAAATTTTCACAAGTGAAATTTATAATTGACGAAAGATAACAGCAATATAAGGTTAATATATGAACATCATACTTGAGTACTACATCCAACATTTATCATCTTCATCTGAAATGCTGCATCATCTGCATCTCCATGATGTTGCATCACCTGTAGTTTTCCTTTTAAACTCTTCAGTTTTCATTTCTAACTCTTGTTTATCATGCAGTGTTTTTTTTGATTGAAGAATCCTGGTTAATGCCTCCTCTTTCTCCCGTTGAAAGTTCATAAAAATCCACAAATTAAACTGTAGAAACTGTAAAGTAACAAATACATTGCAAAAAAAAAGAAACGTACGGTTACTTCAGCAAAGCTCATAATTGGTAGCACCCTTTTTGCTCTTCAACTAGTATTAAGACATTTGTTTCTTACATTTTTTGCCCAATGGGAGCCAGATGAAGTGAGTAGCTCCTCTGATCATTCTATAACGAAAAACGGTGGATCAAAATCAAACATAATGGTCTATTACACATAATAATGACATTTTGTTTAATCTGTAGTATTTCACTTGAAAAATGGGGTATTGAAAGTAATCTCATCTCCAACAATTTGTTGAGAGAGAGGTTTCTATATATGAAAGATAATCCTTTTTACATCTTAGTAACATATGTCAATAATCTATTCATCTAGCACACATTGTCATATAAAGATAAACAAGCGAGCTGGCCTGTATAATGAACTGGCCATGTGTCAAGTTCTAGAAACAATATGGTAGAATTCTAGAAAAACTTATTAAACTGAAAGTCATTAGTTAACATTGTAACTAACTTTAATTAACTCTAGAATTAAGAGACTAATCCTAGAGAAGCGAGATGTGAGCTGTCTTTACGCCAAGTTTGCCTCTGAAGACATGGAATTAAAGGGAAGATAGAGTTTTTATTAGGCAGTTAGCAACGTGGTCGTAGAAGGGAATGTATCTGACTTCTAGCAGCTTCTATAGCACTTTATCTCTTATAAAATGAATGTCAATCTCAATGTGTTTCGATCTTTCATGAAACATCGGGTTAGAAGCTAGTGCATTGGCACTTGTACTGTCACTTGTATTGTCACACCATGTGATGGAACATTGATCTATTTTACAATGAAGTTCTCTTATGAGAGATTCTAACCAAGCAATTTCTGTTGCAGCATTTGCTAATGCTCTATATTTAGACTCAGTGCTTGATTGTGATACCACTGCTTGTCTCTTAGCTTGCTAGGATACTAAGGAGTCATCTAGGAAGATGTAATATCTACCAATTGATCTTCTATCTTCATTATCACAAACCTAGGTTGGATCCGAGAAGCCTGTGATTCTTAGGTTCTCACATGGTTTGATATAAAGACCATAAAACATAGTGTCTTTGAGATACTTGAGAACTCTATTAACTCCTTGCCAGTGCTAAACTTTAGGAGCTTGAAGAGACTGACTTAGCTTATTGATAATGAAAGCTATGTCAGGTCTTGTGTATGTTAGGTACTGAAGGGCCCCTACTGTACTTCTGTAAAGCGTGACATCTTTAAATAATTCTGATTCTGTAACATGTTTATCGTAATTCAGAGTGTTTCTGCAACATGTTTACCGTAATTCAGAGTGTTTGGAGTAGGATAGGCTTCAAGTGTTCCAATTGTAGCTTCCTCAGTAATTCAGCTATGTATTTGGACTGCTTTAAGTAAATTCTAGAGGTATCTCTATTCATATCAATTCCCAGGAAATAATGTAAATCTCTAAGGTCTTTTAGTAAAAAAAAAAGCTTGTTTAATTCATGAATAAAAACCTAAATTTGTGATGAATTTATTCCTGTGATCAGAACATCATCAACATAAACAAGAACAAATATCTGGCACTCACATGATTTCAGGATGAATAAATAGCTATCAGATTTAGCATTTTATAAATCCCCACTTATGTAGAGTGTCTTTTAGTTTATCAAACCATGCCTTTAATGCTTGTTTAATTCTATACAGGGACTTATGAAGCTTATAAATATGCAAAGGTTTTGAAGAATCAATAGAACCTTCTGGCTGAGGCATATGAACAAATTCTTTAGTGTTTTCATAGAGGAAAGCATTGTTGAAATCAAATTATCTAGTGCACCAATTCTTGCCCACAACAAAAGTTAAAATTACTCCTATTGAACTTGCCTTGACAAAAGGACTATATGTTTCAGAGAAGTCAACGCCTAGGGTTTGATGGAAACCTTTGGCAACAAGTCTTGCCTTGTGTCTATTGATTGAACCATCTAAATTGTATTTAAGCTTGAAAACCCACTTATTTCCAACTAAGTTGAATTTCGGTGAGGTAAAAGAGTCCAAGTCTTATCTTTGATTAAGGCATCAAACTCTAAATCCATAGCTCTTTTCCATCATTTAGACTTAAGATCTTCCACAATAGTGGTTGGTTCAACATTTTCCAGATTTTCACTCTTCTATTGTGATGCAGCAAAAACGTTGGGCTTAAAAATGCCATTTTTGGACCTTGTAGTCATAGGGTGGTATGGTAAAATAGCTTGTGAGAAGTGTTTAGATGGTAAAGGAGAAGTGGAGGATATTGGTTCCAGGTTATTGTTGGGATCAAGTTTAACAAAGGAATCAACATTTTTATAAAGTTCTTGATCTTATGATGTTTGTGATGATGAATTAGGTGTAAATTCAGTAGATCCAATAGGATGGTTTTGAGGTCTCTCTTTACTGGTTTTATTTGATTAAATAGAATTTGTTTCGTCATTTTGACCTCTAGCATCAACAGTTTTGTCTTAAGAGGGCTCTTTGCTAATAAAAGGAAGTGAAAAGGAGGAAGAAATACTAACAAATTTTGTTGAGAGAATTTGTCTTAAGTTTGATGAAACCACTCTTGCAAAGAAATTGATGTTCATTAAAGATCACATTTCTGGATATGTAAATCCTCTTAGTGGAACTATGGCGCTTGTAACCTTTATGAAAGTCACTAAAGCTAAGAAAGACATATTTGACTGAATGAAATTGAAATTTATAGTTTTGATATGCTCTTAGGCAAGGATAATAGGTGCAGCAAAAAAAGTTTTCAATTATTTGTAATCTGGTAATTTGTCAAAAATTACTTGCCATGGTGATTTGCCATTAAAGATTGGTGTAGGGAGTTTGTTTATGAAATAAGTTGTTGTGTTGAAAGCTTCCCATCAGTACTTAAGTGGCATGGTAGCTTAGGCAAGAAACGTTAGACCATTTTCAACCAAGTATATGTGTTTTGTTTCAGCTCTCCCTTGTTGCTTATGTGTGTAAAGGCATACAATTTTTGATTCTATCCCATTTTGTTTTTAAAATTCAAAGAAGGCTCTAAATTCCTTACCCCAATCTATTTGTAAGCTCTTTACCTGTCTCTCAAATTTCTTTTCAACGAGGGCTTTGAAATTCTTAAAGGATGAGAAAGCTTTTGTAAGAGGATATATCTAAGTATACCTGCTATGGTCATAAATAAAATGAATATAGTACCTATAACCTGCACTAGAATGAATAGGGGTAGGACCCTCAAGATCTGAATGAATAAGATCAAGGACATGATTAGTTTTGCTATTAGATTTGTCAAAAGGCAAAGAGTGGGATTTTCCCATTTGGCAAGCATCATAGAAAGAAAATTTTTCATTTAGATTTGAATGTGGTTCTTTACATAGTTTAAGAACTTGACTTTAGACCTTACTAGAGGGGCACTATTGTTTGCTATATATGCCAAGTATTTACATTGCTTTCAACAAATAGACAACTAGGACTTGTATGAATCATACTACATGAGTTTGAGTTTCTGAATTGCACTTAAGAGAATCAAAGACAGTTAAACAACTAGAGGACTTGGAAATAGTATTTACTGACTTTTTGGTTTCCTCTTGAAGACTAAATTAAGGTGAGACTGAATTCTTAAAAGTTGGTTGAATCTAGGAGAGAATTTTCTTAATTCTCCCTTCTAGTAAAACTTCGGGTGATTGTTTATCCTCCACAAGACAGAAATTGGATTGAAATTCGATATAAATTCTATTGTCTTAAGTGAGTTTAGAAACACTTGTCAAGGTTTTGGTTAATCTAGGCACACATAGGATGTTTTTCAAGTTTAAACTGGTGTTAGGTGTGTGATATTTTGAGTGGCCAATGTGAGAAATTAAAAGTTTGCTGCCATCACTAACAAAGAATGTTTGCTTACCATTGTATTCATTTCTCACATTGAGTTGTCGGGATTAGCAATGACATGATTTGTGGTCCAACTATCCATATACCAAGCATCATCTGCAACAATTTCTAGAGATGCAATGAAGGCTACTGAAGAGTTTGGTTTGTTGACTTTGCCAAGTTTGTTGTTTAAATTGGGGCCTAAACTCCTATTGCTAGTTATTGTTTCCATTCCTGTTTGAGTTTCACACATAACTCAGATTAGTTTTATAGAAGCAAGTTGCTACAGAATGTCCCAATTTGCTACAAATTTGGCGAATTGGTCTAGAGTTGCCAAATCTGCCACCTTTATGCCTAGGTGGCCTTCCTTCATTTCCTCTTCCACCTCTATGACCTTAGTTTCCCTGGTCTAAGTTTTTAGAGTTTCCTTGATTCGGATGCTTGTTATTGGTGTTTCCTTGCTTGCCAAAGGCTACATTAGTAGAAGCTTGGTTCAAGCTTAGATTGGAGAAGCTGTCAAGCCTTTCCAACCTATTTTCAAAGCTTAGGAGAGTGGCTTAGAGTTCCTGCCATGTTAAATTGTCCTTATTGACTGAATTTAAGTAACAATAGGATTATATTCTATATCGACTCCCAGTGTTTCTAAGGAAATAAGATCACGAAGAGGAGCTAGACTGCCTACTATAGTCAAATTATCAGCAATTCCTTTCATAGTTAATAAGTAATCTTTCATACTCATAGATCCCTTCTTGTGGTTTGCAAACTTGAGATTTGATCTATTACCACTTCTAGAAGAACTATTTGGTATTAGAAATCATAGAAATCACAATCAAATTTTATGGTATTGGAACAATTTATGGAAAACCTTGGAAGAACCATATGGTATTAGAAATCATAGATTTCTAAAAGTGGTTTGCAATACACCAAAAGATTGTCCATAGTCCCCCATTCTTCAAATTTAGGGTTCGGTTGGAGCTAAGATTCTCTTTCATTCTTTGTTCTTGAAATGAACTCAAGTGAACAAGCTTTTGTTCCAAGAACAAATCCATCAAGTTTATGTCCTCTAAGTGTAGGAAGCATTATCTATTTCCATACTGTATAATTGTTTTCATGGAGCTTCACAAGGAAATTTTGATTCAGAGTGCTACTAAATGGTGAGTTTCCTGTAGATATTAAGGCTCATGAAGTTGATCCAATTTCAATGCTCGAAAAGGGAGAGTTATCATTTGGGTTGCTAGTTATGGCGTTAGCCTGGAGCCCTGACACTAACTTGAAAAATGGGTATTGAAAATAATATCAAGCAATTCATTAAGAGAGAGGTTTCTATATATCAAAGATAATCTTTTACATCTTAGTGACATGTGTTAATAATCTATTCATCCAACACACGATGTTATACAAAGATAAACAAGAGAGCTGGCGTATATAACAACCTGGCCATGTGTCAAGTTCTAGAAATAATAAGGAAGATTTCTAGAAAAATTGATTAAATTGAAAGTAATTAATTAACACTGTAACTAATTTTAACTAACTCTATTATGAGACTACTCCTGGAGGAGCGTGATGTGAGTTTTATTGACAATTTCAAAAGATTACCATTTTTGTTTCTTCGATCATCAATCTTTTGTCTCTCACACTTGGTTAATGATTCACATATGTTCAACTGTTTGCTTAATTTACCAAGTTCATGTTCTTTTCTCTTATGCTTTTGAGATCCTTCGAATATTATCAAGAGCAAGAGTGTGCATTTTTTTCTTCTTGTTTATAGGGACATTTCACTATCAATTTATCATATGAAATGCCATTTATAATATTAAAAGAAAAGAAAAAAATTATATGTTGGCATGAAAGACAACTTGGCAATTAAATCAGAGACTTGACAAACCCTTTTTAACAAAAGCACATTTTTAATCTGTCTCTCTCTTGAACTTCAAGTATCCTGCTCAAAGTCATCATCTTCTCATGGAACTTATATTGCATTTCTTAGAGATTTTCTTTCCTTATATTAATCTTACTAGCAAGGTCTACAAAAAATTGATTTTTTCTTTAGTTTTTTCTCGCTCAATGTCATGTATTTTTCTTAACTTCCCTTCCTCACAAATATACTCCGCTATAGGCCCTCAAAATCATTCTCATCAGCACGTGCATACAATCCTTGTATATTTGAGCTGGGCCATGTTTTTCATCCGATCATATCTAATTTACCTTGACAGTCATTTATAAAGGCTTTTTCAAATTCTGTAGCATTGACGAAACTATACAATCATTGCTAAATTTCACAATAGCTTGGCACTCAGATCTTTTCCATTCCAAAACGTAAGAACCTCTAAAGTTTTGATAACACGACCTGCCTCTACAGGTGTATAATACCTAAAACTGTATGTTAAGAGAACAACTTTTTAAAAATGCTATTTTTATCTAAGATTTTTATAAAAGAAAGATTATAGGAACAATTTTTTAAGATAATTCTTGTAGAGGAAATTTAAGAAAATTTTGGCAGAGTCTCTCTTATATTTTGGACTAAAATTGCTGCCAAACACACAAATTTCAACACTTCTAAAAATTTTTTTCTCAACTAAACTCCTTCTAGGACTATTAATGTTCTCAATAACAACAACAGGTTGTCTAAAATGATATCACTAGGTCTCAGACTCTCCAAGTACTAAATTCAACATCTTACTAAATAATAAATACAAACTCATGCTCAATATGCTTAAATATGGAATTATACAAAGATAAATAAAAATGGAATGCTTTTAATGAATGAAATCTAGCTATACATCGTGTGATCTTTCTTAGCATCGAGACTGCTTAACACCTTGTAATATTTGTTAGGGAAGAGTAGAGAAAAGAGAGAGCTAGAGGCTCAATAAGTGGGTACAATTTTATAAAATAAAATGCTTACTCATTTCTTTTACCAAAACTCATTTCTTGAATGAAACTTTCTCTAATAAACTTAATTTTCTCAAAACGACTATGCATATTTCTTGACTCATTATGAAAAAGACAATTTATAGCAATTCGTTACCTCCTTTGCCAAGATAACATAATGTTCTCATATCATTATATAAGCAATTCACCTATTTACTTTTACTTAAAATACTTACCTAATCTCGTAACTCAACACAATACCTATCACTTATAGAAATACATAATGATTATCTTAAAATAACATACATAAATGAGAAATAATATAACAGCTCATATGTTTTTTTTAAATACAACACTTACATAAAACTCTAACTCAAAACCTTATAAGTCCATGTAGATAGAATGAAATCGTGGCTCAATAATATACATGTATGTAACTTTGAATCTCATGCATACTTCTATGTTTTTCCTAAACACATGCACAAATCTTTGGAAACATAGGATTTACTATAAATCAATACTACAATATTAAAAGTATAATGATTTCTAAAAGCTATTTATGTATCATTGTACATAAATTGTTTCTATAAAATAAATTTATAAATATACACTAAACATCAAACAATTTAAAATTTTTTGGAACATAGTCTTTTCATTCTGGAAGCATTATATATTTTCTTCTCTAGCTAATCGAAAGGCTATTTACTAAAAATCTAGAAATTGTGTACTCAGGCACTTATTGACTATAAATCTATTTTTTGAATCATTTATAAATGATACGACTTCCTCACAGTAAAATTATATAGTGCATTGCTTGCTAGAAAATCTCATCACATATTTGTACCTAGGAAAATCTTGTCAAACCTCTTGAAAATATCATTAAATCTTCTATAGAACTTTAAAATAAAGTCAGCTATTGATTAAGTATATTCTTCAAATACTTTTACTTGTTTTCATACTTTATAAGCAACAAAAAGAATGCTTTTCTCAATCACATAAAACAAAGCTCATGATATTTATGTTAAAACATTTGTTCTAATTTTATTTAAAACATAAGACATGATTTTCATAAAAATCCTCTTTTAAAATACATTCTATAAATAATACTACTCATGAGAAGAAATAAACTTCACTTTCCATAGGATTATAAAACAATAGAGTTGCTAAGTATGCGTGAACTCTCAACATTAGTGCTATTTTCAAGAATTTTAGAAAAGCTTATGGAACTTTGCTAACAATACTTCTTTTCTTAAGCTAACTCATAAACATATTCAAAACACTTTTAGTGTAGTAAACAAGTACCCCAAAAGCTAGCTAATCATACATAGTGAGATTTACATCACACATGTAGAGCAAAAGTTTGAACTAGTCATACCTAGGTGAGATCTAACATCACATAGATAGAGAAATTTGATAACTGATAAGCTGGTCATACCTAGCGGGATCTAACATAGTGCATGCAAAGAAATCTATTGAACTAGTAATACTTACTAGGGCTAAGATGGCACAGACAGAGTAATATCTGAAAACTAATCATGTGCATGCATAGAGCTACCACCCAAGAGCTAAATGCCTAGATCACATAGCGCAAAGCCTCTATGTGTATCTGAGTGAGTCCTAAAAACCTTTATCTGTATAACTGTTTGAGTGAACTAGATATTAACTTGGTATAACATAACTAAACTTTTCTTATTGTTGCTAAAACTGAATTTCAAAAATGTGCTTCATAGGCTAAACTATTACTTTTCATGTAACTTTGTCAAACACTAAAAAGTTTGTGCAAGCTAAAGTTAGAAAATATCACTACAAGAAAATCACAAATATTTGACTATTTTTAGCTGTCAAATATGACATTATTTGATGGTTGATGCATGTCATATATGTCACCGTCAAGTATGATATTATTTGAAAGTTGGTCAAAGGGTCAAATATCTATCGTAACATATTTGACTTCTCATTATGAGTCAAGTATATAAGCCCTGGGAACTCATCTTTGAGCTATATTTGACTGTTTTTCTGATAAATATTTGACATTAGTTGTCAAATATGATGAATCTAAGGGTTGAAAATTTCAATTTTTTGTAGATTTTTGTTTGCTATTAACCGTCAAGTATGTGGTGTGAAAACAATAGTTGACTGTCTTTCGACGGGCAAATATTATTTATTAATTTTTAAAAAAAATCGTACTTGCCGTTTGGAAAACTGTCAAGTATGACGTTATTAAGGAGAATATATATATATGTATTACGAATAAACACCATATTATATGTTGCAATCACACAAAACACAAATCCTAGTTGCAAATAAAAACCATTTCTCCCATGCATTCTTAACAGAAGCAATCATTCACTTCCCATTAGGCTAAATCAATCAACAAAATCAAATGTTCTCCTAATTACAATTGCACACCACTTTTGCCATGCAAACTCTGTAGTAACAAAATGCAATCAAATTTTCCTTAAACATCAAAAAATTTAAAGAAATAATAAGTTCTTTAGCATTAATTTCTAGATGCATGTTAACTACAAAATCATAAAAAGCAAAGTATTTTAGTTGCATAGATTTAACAAAATCAGATGTTTAATTTTCCCATGGATCCCTAACACAAGCAATCATGAATTGCTCTTCAAGCTAAGTCTAAAACCAACTCCCAAATGAAGTCGCATTCGAGCAAGCAAAAACAAGCATTCCTTGTTGCATAGAATCAACAAATTCACATAAGCCCTCTAATGCATTCTTAACATAAACAATCATAAACTGCCCATTGGGCAATGTCCAAAAAACCAACTCAAGCATTTGGAACAACTTTCTAGTATCACTGAGTGAAGGAATGAAGACTAGCAAGCACATACATAATTAATGTAATTTTTTTGCTAGGAAACAAAGTAAAGTATATTTATTAACTCAAAAAGAAGTTACAATAGGATTTACTAGCCATAAGAAGGCGCAGTCCTAGATCCTAAAATGATTTATAAGAGTACACAAATTAAATCTGAGTAAAACATCAAGAGAACCCAAATCAAAACAAAAACATACATAACTATTGCATACATCCAAAACAACATGCAGTCATACACAAATTAGTCAACCTGGCAAGTTAAACCACATTTCCATTTCCTTGTAGGAGTTATTCGAGGGAATTCTTTCTATTCAAATAACTTTAAACAGAAATCTCCAAATAGAATATTGAAAATTTCAAAGGTAATACATCAGCCATGCTAACCTTTTTCATGACTCTAGCTTGTGAGGACGACTGCATTAACTTCACTTGCTATTTTCAGTCTTTGTGATATGTCTAGAAGGTCTCCAATAGGGCAATTGGATGCATCTTCAAAAGCTAGTAATGCAATAGTTCTCTCCAACTCTTCGAAAAATTTTGCTACAGAAAACTTCATGTTCTTAGAAGCAAGTATCAGCATCAATAATAGGCCAAAATACATCTCAAAGTGAACAATTATGGTAACTAATTGAGTTTGTTCACGAAGACAAAACAATAAAACCTGCATATACTTTCAATAATAAAACTTAGTATCCAACCCACGTAACCAAAAATAAAGCTATTCAAACCAAGTATTACATTTTCTTCTCCCCTTTGTGCAAGCTCCTCCTGAGCAAACTCCAAAGCCTCTTCCACGTTTCCATTCCGAATTAATTATATTAACCTCTGCTGTTGGAGATGGAAAAAAAGTTGTGGATTTGTATCAAAACCAGCAATTTAATGCACTTACTCCTATCTCATTGCCCATTTTACAGCATTCTGTAGGAGTCTTTTCAGAAACTTTAGCCTAAAATGGAGTATTAGAAGGATTATTCGACATATAAAGTCCATCAAACTAACAGGATTGACTTATATAAAATAAGCTGAGGTTCCATTTTTTTCCAAAGTATTTCAAAACAAAGGAAACACTGTCACAAGTATGATTATCATAAAGTGAACAAGTGGACATAAGGCTATTTTCATCAGAAAACTAAGAAGTCAATTATTATTACAAACACTTATTACACAACACGAAAGCTTAATAACTTAAGTATACAAGGTGTACTGTAATCTCATCCTATCTTTTCTTGCCTGCACACATTGTACTTTTTAATATTTCAAGATTGATCACTAAAGGTTATGTGCTGGCAAGGCTAAAAGGTGACTAGTTAAAGAAGCGTAAGATTGACCATGAAAAGAGTGGAAATTGTGTACACAAGATGACTCTTTATAGTCTACACATCTGGACTGCACCAATTAACAATTTGACTTTATCAACTTGAGTTAAGGGGCCTGAGGAAGAATATTCTAAATAAGAAACGACCAACATGTAGCCTCTACTTGTTATTTCATAACCTCCAAACATGTGCATCCCAAGACCTATGTTATTGCATGGTGAGTATTATC
>SNVD02005967.1:0-23561 GCA_013180625.2 Boswellia sacra
AATATCCTGGAGAGACATACCTGAATTTTGTGGAGCTGGTTTGTGGTGCTGGTTGTGGTTGTGCTTGAAATGGTTGCTGCACCCTTGGTTGATTGAAACCTGGTGGTCGATGTGGTATGGCATTTGGGGCAATTGGTTGATGATTCCCATATCTTAAATTAGGGTGATCTTTCCATCCAGCATTGTAAGTATTGGAGAAAGGGTCATACCTTTGCCTTGGTTGTCCTGGAAATCCACCCATGGCATTGGCTTGTTCTGTATCTCCTTCTTTCAAAGTTGGACACATGTCGGTTGGATGGTCCATGGCAGAACATACCCCACATGCATAAGATTGCTGCATATGTCCTACAGCCATTTTTTTACAAGAGAGGTAAGTTCACAAAGTTGTTGTTCAATGTTTGAAGTACTTACCTCATTTACTCTTTTTGGTAGTTGTGGCTCAATTTGACTGCTGAATTGTTGGGAGTTCGCTGCCATGTCACTAATCAAACGTCTTGCAACGTTCGGTGTTTTATTAACTAGTGCTCCACCACTAACAGCATCAATGATACTCCTTTCCATTGGTAAGAGACCCTCATAGAAATATTGAATTAGGAGTCCATCACTAATTTGGTGTTTTGGACAGCTAGCACATAACCTTTTAAATCTCTCCCAATATTCATGAAGTGATTCTCCATTGGGTTGTCGAATGCCACTAATATCTTTTCTAATATTTGTAACGTTCGAGCTGAAAGTATTTTCTCCAAAAAGAGTTTACCCTCATCCATCCAAGTGGTAATGGTCCTGGGTAGGTAGTATAACCAATCTTTTGTCGAATCTGCTAATGAGAATGGGAAAGCTCTCAATTTAATTTGCTCTTCAGAAACGCCCGTTGGCTTCATACTTGAGCATACCACATGAAATTCTTTGAGGTGTTTGTTCGGATCCTCTCCTGCAAAACCATGAAATGTAGGCAAAAGATGAATCAGTCCAGATTTAAGTTCAAAATCTATCTCAAAATTGGTGCTTATGCATAGCGGTTGTTGATCAATAATTGGAGCCGCTAACTCCTTAAGAGTCTGATCTTTTTCCATCGCCATTGCTTCCGATTCAGATTTGATTGAACTGCAAGAAGATGGGAGGGAAGTATGTCGTGCAAGGTCAAATTCTGGAGGTGGAGTTGAAATTGACCGATTTAGCCTTAAATTCGAGGATTGGAGAAACTCCTTAATTCTCTTAAGTCGCTGATCCCCTTCTCCCTCGGACATAAAAGCCTAAACACAAACAATCAGGAAATAACAATCAAGAATCAGTAGTAAAAACAGAATAACAATTGATTAGAAAATCAATCCCCGGCAACGGCGCCAAAAACTTGATGCGTTCGAAACTAGCAAGTATACTAGTCGCACAAGTAATAAAGTGATAAGTAAGATATCGTCCCCACGAGGATTGATTCTAATTGAATTTGTTATTTTCCACCGCAACGATAAACAAACATTGGGGGTTTTTGTTGAAATGATGACTAAATGAAATATTAATGTAAATGCACAATAATACAACACAAAGTAAAATGGAGTGAAAAATCAATGAGAGTAACCTGGTTAAGGGATCATTCTCTGCCACAAGATATGGATTTGTGAATTAAACATAGAATTGTCATTCAATTACACCATTGAAATTATCAACCGTAGATAACAACAAGCTCTGTTATCCCAATCTTTCCTTACTTTGTTGTTAAATAAAACAAGCTCTTTATTTAATCTCTATCCATTAAAACAACCTAGAACAAGCTCTCTGAGTTTAATTCAATGGAAGCATTACGATAAGAAAGATAGGTTGAATCTAAGCATAATCACACAAGTTCGGATTATTTAAGTTACACCTAGGTTTTATTTTTTCCAATTGCATCTCTGAATCACAATTTCGCTGTTTTTTTTGGGTTTTCTAATGATTGGAATTCATGACAGTACGGATCAAGATTTTCTAATCTAGTCAATAAGACAACTGTTAGCCCTAAGGCTGCATGATAATTTTGATGATAACAATACACATTGATTAATT
The DNA here is from genome assembly GCA_013180625.2 of Boswellia sacra. NCBI lineage: Eukaryota > Viridiplantae > Streptophyta > Magnoliopsida > Sapindales > Burseraceae > Boswellia > Boswellia sacra. The sequence goes on from SNVD02005967.1 coordinate 2,041, forward strand.
GAGATTTACTAACATGTTTATTTATGTGCAAGAGTAAGATCATTGAAATAATTTTAAAATCAAGAAGAGACTTATTAAAATGAAGTGTTGAAGCTAAGGAGCAGACTACATGTTAAAGGCACCAAAGCTTAAGAACAAGAATTGACTCAAGGAATGTGACACATGAGCAATGTTCAATCAATTGGTCATATATATCTCTACATATATCCAAATGACGTGATTCTTAAACCTTTGGAAAGCTTACTCAATTTATAACATTTCATATGTTTTAATGAAATTCAAATTTCAAGTGCAAGGTTATCCAAATCATCATGCAAGTTGAAAGACAAATGGAAGCAGCTGACATGAGCACCGAATACTCATTTGGACATATCTTGAGCTAGAAAAATAAAAATGACTTGATTCTTGTGGAATTGGAAAGATGACTTAATGAAAAACATTTCATATGTTTTGAAAAAATTCAAATTTCAAACAAAAGGCCGGCATAATTGACATGCAATTCGGTGGACTGACACAGAGAAGAAAAATCAACTCACATGAGCACTGAATGGTTTTTTGGCCATATCATAAGATAGAGATATCCAAATTCTTTGATTCTTAATGTTTTGGAAAGCTTATTCAAATATGCAGATCTTTTATGTTTTGAAGAAATTTAAATTTCAAACGGAAGGCTAACAGAATTATCATTCAATTTGGTGGACTGACACAAGAAAGAAAAATCAAGTCACATGAGCACCGAATGGTTTTTTAGCCATATCTTGAGCTACAGATATCCAAATGACTTGATTCTTGATGCGTTGGAAAGATTATTCAAATGTGAAAATATTTTATGTTTTGTAGATTTTCAAATTTCAAACAGAACATTGACAAAAATGGCAGACAAAATTACGGTTTTTATGGTGGGCAGAAAATTTGGAGTTGGTGTCTTCACTTGATTAAGTTCATCTCATTTGCCTATAAAAAGGAGCCATTCTCCCATGCATTCAAGAAGTGCAAGAGAAGCATTTTATCAAGCAAAAAGCAAGAGAAATATCAAGTCTAGAGAGCTTTTATATTATTTATCTACTCTTTAAAGAGAGTTATACATTTATTGTAAAAATTATCTTTGTTCTTGTATTGTGGTGAGAGTGAGATATTATTGTAAAGGATAATAGTTATCCTTGAAAGAACTCTTGGTGTGGTGTTATCAAGGGTTGAAGAAAGTTGCCTTGGTGAGGTTGTTCATCAAGAAGAACTCTTGGTGTGGTGTTATCAAGGGTTGAAGAAAGTTGCCTTGGTGAGGTTGTTCATCAAGCAGAACTCTTGGTGTGGTGTTATCAAGAGTTGAAGGAAGTTGCCTTGGTGAGATTGTTCATCAAGAAGAACTCTTAGTGTGGTGTTATCAAGAGTTGGAAGAAAAAGTCTTGGTGAGGTTGTTCATCAAGCAAGTTGTAAAGATTTCTACAACTTAGTGGAAAGCTTAGTTCGTGGAGCTAGGAGCCCGTGGACGTAGGCAAGGTTTGCCGAACCACGTAAATTGAGTTTGCACTCTCTCTATCCATATCTCTTTACATTAACTTGCACTTGTGATTGCTCTTCATTTCTATTCTCTTGATTGCATTCTATTTTCATCTTCTTCACCTTTATTCTCAAAGAAAGAGTTAAATAATTTTGATCTTCAAATAAAAGTTTTACAAATCCGTTTTGATAAATAAAAAACCAATTCACCCCCCTCTTGGGTTGCCATACCTGGGTCAACAAGCGGTATCAGAGCAAGGTTGCTCAATTTTTTAAATCTTAATCGATTTTTGAGCTATGACAACTTTTAATTCAACTTCCTATGTTGAGGGACTTTCTATCTCTAGACCTCCATTTTTTAATGGAAGTGATTACTCTTATTGGAAAACTAGAATGAGTATTTTCTTGAAATCTTTTGATTATGATTTGTGATCTATTGTTTTGGAAGGACCTTTTGTTCCTACCAAATTGAAAATGGGGAATGCATGCTTAAAGAACCTAAAGAGTTTAGTGAAGATGATAAAAAGAAATTGAGTTTGAATGCTAAAGCTATGAATGTGTTGTATTGTGCTCTAGATAGAAATGAGTTTAATAGAATATCTACTTGTTCTACGGCACAAGAATATGGCACACACTTGAAGTAACTCATGAAGGAACTAGTCAAGTTAAAGAATCCAAAATTAGTATGCTAGTTCATAGTTTTGAGCTTTTTAAGATGAAATCACATGAATCAATTTCTGAAATGTTTACTAGATTTACAGATATTATTAATAGTTTGAAATCTCTTGGTAAATCTTATTCTAATGTTGAAATGGTGAGAAAGATTCTTAGGTGTCTACCAAAATCTTGGGAGCCAAAGGTGACAGCAATTCAAGAAGCAAAGGACCTCACCAAACTACCATTAGAAGAACTTATGGGTTCTTTCATGACTCATGAAATCACCTTGAAGGAGAATGAAGAAGATTTCAAGAAAAAGAAAAATATCGCTTTCAAATCTTCAACAAAAGAAGATGATGAGTCCGACGATGAAGATCTTGCATTCATCACAAGAAAGATAAAAAGGATGATTAGAAGAAACCAAGGATTCAAGAAGAATTCTAGAAGGGAGTACAAAGGGCAAAGCTCAAAGCAAGATAAGAAAAATGATCAAGTCATTTGCTATGAGTGCAAGAACCCGGGACATGTAAAGATGGATTGTCCTTACTTCAAAAGTCAAAACAAGAAATCCAAAGCAATGAAAGCCAAAAATTGGGATGATAGTGAAGCTAGCTCTACCGAAGAAGAAGATTGCGAAGTGGCAAACATGTGCTTCATGGCTTTAAGTGACGATGAGGTTAGTATTCTAAACTATGATCCTAAACTTTCATATGATGAATTACTTGAAGCATTCCAAAATTTACATGTGCATATTGATAAGAAAAACTCAAAAATCAATGCTTTCAAAAAGAAGTCAAAAATCATGTTATCTCAATTAGAAGAGTTGGTGGAAATAAATGAAGCTTTAGAAAATGAAAATGAAATTTTAAAGCAAAAAGATTTTGAAAGTTTGGAAAGTCAAATACATTTTTAAAAACCTGAAAATGAGATTTTAAAACAAAGAGATTTTGATAAATTAGAGAAAGAAAATGTTATTTTGAAAAAGGAAAATAATGACTTAAGAAATATTGTTGATAGTTTTACAAAAAGCACAAAAATTTGAATTCTATGTTACAAAACCAAAAGTGTGTTTTTGATAAAAGAGGGTTAGGATATAAAAGTCATAAAAATCAAAAGTATTTTAAAAACTATTTTGTTCATGCATCTTCTAGGAATAATCCTAATCATTCATGTACTTATTGTGGAAGAAAAGGACACAATATGCATTCTTGCTCCATTAAAAGAAATCCTAATTTAAAACAAATATGGGTTCCAAAAAGTATCATAACTAACCCCCAAGGACCCAAGAACTTTTGGGTACCAAAAAGTTACTCCTTGAATGTTGATTGTAGAGACAAAGGAGTGGCAAACACAAGTGTACTTAGATAGTGGATGCTCAAGGCATATGACCGGAGATGCCTCCAAATTTTCAAGATTAATCATGAAGAAAGGAGGATATGTGACCTTCGGTGATAATGCCAAAGGAAGGGTAATCGGACATGGTGATATTGGTAACCCTTCTTCACCTATTATTACAGATGTTTTGCTTGTTCATGGTTTAAAACATGATTTGATTAGCATTAGTCAATTGTGTGATAAGGGATATTTTGTTACTTTTGAGCCTAATAGATGTGTGATTAAGGATGTTAGTAACATAAGACATTATTTGTTGGTAATGATTTGGTAATAACCATCCAAAAGAAACACAAGGGGATTTGATACAATTGATATCGGATGTTACTGATCCTGTAAGAAATTGTTTCATTGTTAATGATGGATGCTTGTTATGGCATAGAAGGTTAGTTCATGCTACATGACACACAATTTCAAAAATTTTCTAAAAATGATTTAGTTGATGGTCCTTCCAAAATAAAATTTGAAAGGCTAAATTTGTGATGCTTGTCATTTGAAACACGTGAGAACTTCCTTAAACAAAAGCAATTTATTTCACAATAACCGCTACAATTGCTTCATTTGGATTTAATTTGGACGCATCAAGAAACTCAAGTCTTGGTTGGGAAAGTGATTTGTTGTTTTGTTATTGTGGCATGATTATTCAAGATTCACTTGGGTGTTATTCTTGAAAACTAAAAATGAGGCCACACAAGCTTTTTCAAAATTTACAAAAGAGTCCAAAATCAAAAAGGGTATTCTATTGTGTCCATTAGGAATGATCATGGTGGTGAAGTAGACAATGTTGCATTTGAAAATCTTTGTGATGAAAATGGTTTTGAGCATAATTTTTCCTCACCTAGAACTCTACAACAAAATGGTGTTGTTGAGATGAAAAATAGGACTATCCAAGAAATGGCTAGGACCATGTTACTTGAAAATAATTTTCCAAAATATTTTTGGGCCGAAGCCGTTAATACCGCATGCTTTATAATCAATAGAGTCCATATTAGAGCTTTAATGAAGAAAACTCCTTATGAATTTTGGAAAGGAAGAAAACCCAACATTGGATTTTTTTAAAGTTTTTGGATGTAAATGTTTTATTTTAAACACTAAGGATAACCTTGGAAAATTTGATGCAAAAGCCGATGTTGGAATTTTTGTTGGCTACTCCAACCATAGTAAAGCATATAGAGTTTTTAACAAAAAGACTCTTACTATTGAAGAATCTATGCATGTTGAATTTAATGAAACTAATGTTATTTCTTCAAAGAATTTAGATGATGATATTGTTGAGGTAGAAAGGCAAATCAAGGATCAAGGCTTGATGAAAAGAGCCAAGATGAATTAAAACTTCAACAAGAAAAGCTTGAGAAAGCAATTGATTCTTCCCAAGAATTATCAAAGGAATGAAGGTTATTGCAAAGCTCACCCTAAAAGATCTCATTATTGGTGAACCATCACAAGGTATGAGAAATAGATCTTCTTTTAGGAACTTTTGTAATCATTTTGCATTTGTCCTCAATTTGAACCAAAATCTTTTAAAGAAGCCAAAAATGAGAAAAGTTGGATTTTGGCTATGCAAGAAGAATTGAACCAATTTGAGAGAACTCAAGTTTGGGAATTAGTCCCCTAGACCCAAAAATCATTCTATTATAGGCACTAAATGGATTTTTTGAAATAAAGTAGATGAAAATGGCACCATTATTAGAAATAAAGCTAGACTTGTTGCTCAAGGATACAATCAAGAAGAAGGTATTGATTATGAGGAAACTTTTGCACCGGTTGCTAGATTAGAATCCATTAGAATGTTGTGTGCATTTGCATGTTATAAAAATTTTACATTATACCAAATGGATGTCAAAAGTGCATTTTTAAATGGTTACATGATGGAGGAAGTATATGTAGAGCAACCTCTTGGTTTTCAAAATCATGATTTTCCAAACCATGTTTTCAAACTCAAAAAGGCACTTTATGGCTTGAAACAAGCACCAAGAGCATGGTATGATAGATTGAGCAAATTTCTCATTGATAATGGTTTCGAAATGAAAAAAGTTGATACTACTCTTTTTGTTAAAACAAAAATGATGATTTATTAATTGTTCAAATCTATGTTGATGATATTATATTTGGTGCTACTAATATTTCTATGTGTGAAGAATTTTCCAAGTGTATGCAACAAGAATTTGAAATGAGCTTAATGGGAGAATTAAATTTCTTCCTTGGACTTCAAATCAAGCAATCAATGGATTGGATCTTCATAAATCAAGCTAAATACACAAGAGATCTTCTCAAGAAGTTTGGCATGGATATTTCAAGGACATATAACCACCTAGTGGTACATTAACCAAGCTTGACAAAGATGGAAAGGAAAAGATTGTTGAGGTAACAAAATATCGAGGTATGATTGGCTCTCTTTTGTATTTAACTGCTAGTAAACCCGATATTATGTTTAGTGTGTGTATGTGTGCTAGATTTCAATCTTGTCCAAAGGAATCTCACCTTAAGGCTGTCAAAAGGATATTTAGATATCTTCTTGGAACCATAAATCTAGGTCTTTGGTATCCTAAGTGTATAATTTTGATCTAATTAGTTATTCCGATGCGGACTTTGCTGGAAGTCTTCTTGATAGAAAGAGCACTAGTGGCTCTTGCCATTTCTAGGACATGCATTAGTCTCATGGTTTAGTAGAAAACAAAATTCTGTTGCATTCTCAACCGCGGAAGCCGAGTATATTGCAGTAGGAAGTTGTTGTGCACAAGCTCTTTGGATGAAACAAATTTTAAAAGATTATGGTGTGGTATTTGATCACATTCCCATCAAATGTGATAATACAAGTGCCATTAACATTTCAAAAAATCCCATACCACACTCTAGGACTAAGCATATAGAGATTAGACATCATTTTATTAGAGATCATGTACAAAAAGGTAATATTTCTTTAGAATTTGTCCCCACCGATAAACAATTAGCTGATATATTTACTAAACCCCTTAGTCAAGATAGATTTTGCATAATTAGAAGAGAATTAGGCATGTTAGATATGTCTTAATTTTGCTTTTATATCATAACCTTTGAATGGTAGCATATGTTAAGGGGGAGAATATATTTATGGGGAGTAGTTAATTTGATTACGTCTTTTTGATGATAACAAAAGGGGGAGAAATGGTTGGATTGCTTATATTCATAACAAGTGCATCTTATTGTTTAATCTCGATTTTATTTTTATTCTTGATTTTAGATATTATTTTAAAGCAATCAATGGTTTGTCATCATCAAAAAGGGGGAGATTGTTAGCCCTAAGGCTACATGATAATTTTGATGATAACAATACACATTGATTAATTGAGATTTACTAACATGTTTTTTTATGTGCAAGAGTAAGATCATTGAAATAATTTTAAAATCAAGAAGAGGCTTATTAAAATGAAGTGTTGAAGCTAAGGAGAAAACTACATGTTAAAGGCACCAAAGTTTAAGAACAAGGATTGACTCAAGGAATGTGACACATGAGCAATGTTCAATCAATTGGTCATATATATCTCTATAGATGTCCAAATGACATGATTCTTGAGCTTTTGGAAAGCTTACTCAATTTATAACATTTCATATGTTTTAAAGAATTCAAATTTCAAGTGCAAGGTTGTCCAAATCATCATGCAAATTGGAAGACAAATGGAAGCAACTGACATGAGCACTGAATACTCTTTTGGACATATCTTGAGCTAGAAAAATCAAAATAACTTGATTTTTACGGCATTGAAAGAAGACATAATGAGGCACATTTCATATGTTTGGAAGAAATTCAAATTTTAAATGGAAGGCTGACATAATTGACATGCAATTTGGTGGACTGACACAGAGAAGAAAAATCAACCCATTTGAGCACCGAATGATGTTTTATCCATATCTTGAGTTAGATAATCCATTGCTTTGATTTCTTATGTATTGGAAAGATTATTCAAATAATGAAGATCTTTTATTTTTTGAAGAAATTCAAATTTCAAATGAAGGCTGACAGATTTATCATTCAATTCGGTGAACTGACACAAGAAAGAAAAATCAAGTCACATGAGTACTGAATGGTGTTTTGCCATATCTTGAGCTACAGATATCCAAATGACTTGATTCTTGATGCGTTGGAAATCTTATTTAAATTTGAATATCTTTTATGTTTTGCATATTTTCAAATTTCAAATGGAACATTGACAAAAATGGCAGACCAAATTACGGTTTTTATGATGGGCAGAAAATTTGGAGATGGTGTCTTCACTTGATTAAGTTCATCCTATTTGCATTCAGAAAGACAAGAGCAAGAGAAGCATTTATCAAGCAAAAAAGCCAAGAGAAATATCAAGTTTATAGAGAGCTTTTATATTCTTTATCTACTCTTTGAAGAGAGTTGTACTTTTGTTGTAAAAACTTTTCTTTTGTTCTTTATTGTGTGGAGAGTGAGATCTTCTTGTAAAGGATAAAAGATATCCTTGAGAGAACTCTTTCCTTGGTGAGGTTGTTCATCAAGAAGAACTCTTGGTGTGGTGTTATCAAGAGTTGAAGAAAAAAAGTCTTGGTGAAGTTGTTCATCAAGCAAGTTGTAAAGTATTCTACAACTTAGTGGAAAGCCTAGCTTGTGGAGGAGCTAGGAGCCCGTGGACGTAGGCAAGGTTTGCCGAACCACGTAAATTGAGTTTGCACTCTCTCTATCCCTATACTCTTTACATTTACTTGCACTTGAGATTATTTATTATTGCTATTCTATTGATTGCATCTTAGACAACTTCTATTTTCATCTTCTTCACTTCTATTCTCAAAAGAAAAAGTGAAATAATTTTTATCTTTCAAGAAAAGTTTTATAAATTCGTTTTGATAAATAAAACCCAATTCACCCCCCCTCTTGGGTTGTCATACCTGGGTCAACAAATGAGATTCACAAGTTTGGGTTCTAAGCTTTGCTTGGCCCTTTTCACTGCAATGTTAGTCCATCCACCTTTTTTGGTGTGAATTTGGCTGCCAAAGGAACGGGCTCATCTTCTACCCTTTTAATGATCTTTTGAGGCTCTTCTTCTTCGGGCTTTCCAGCCTTGGGCTTCTTTGTCAAGGTCACCTTTCCAGCGATTTTTCTAGTTTAGACTTCTCCTTTCTCTTGGCTCTCTGGACCCTGCTTGATCTGCACTCCTCGAAGGAATTCATGACTTACTCCTCAGTCAAGCTTGACCCAATCATGTTGGTTGATAGAGGAGGTACCCTATTGTAGTTAGGCAATGGATTGCTCCTTGTGTTGGGTTCATATGTCTCTAGGTCGAGAATCTGGCCCTTGTAAATTAAATCTTGGATCTCGTGGCAAAGGCGAGTGCAATCATCAGTCTTGTGACCAATTGATAAGTGTCTATTTATATATCATTTTCATATCAATTCGTCCATGTTTCTTTGCTATATTCCTTGGTATTTTTATGTTTTTGTGTGGTTTTGATGTTTGTAGGAGTTTTGGACCCACTTGCACAAAAATGGAGTAAAACCCTTCAATTTCACCTCTGCTAGTCAACCATCTTCTCGGATTTAATTGTATTGATATACAATGAACCCGATGACATAACATATACCGTTGAAAATCTCTCGAAGTCTACTTTTTGGAGAAATTTACGGTTTATGAATCCATTCAGTGTATCAAAAGTTGTAATCAAAACAGTGTGAGAAGTGTAGAAATGTAATTCCACACATCACTGTAGCATGTATAATACGGGACACTGTAGCACGTTACTGTAGCAAAGTATTTAAACACATTTTAGGGTTTTATTTTGAACTTGAAGAGGGGAGAACGTGGAGGAGGCTGCATCTTTGGATTTCTCTCATCTCTTAGAGTTCTTGAAGGAGATTGAAGGCTTGGAAAGAGGAAGAACTACAAATCCTAAGAGATTTCATTAGATTGCTAAGTTTCTCATTTCCCTTTCATTTTTTGGAATTGCTATGTATTGTATTGTATATGTATTGTGTCTGAATATGTGTAACTAAATCTGACTTGGTTGAGGGTGATTTCAAAGCCCTTGATATGGTGTTTGTAAGTTGATTGTGCAAGAAATTATTATCCAATTCTCTAATTGAAGTTGCTTGTATTTTCCCATGTTTAATACTTATGATTACTTGCTGATTGTATTTGGGTGGCCAACTGAATATAATCTGGATATTGTCTATTGCTAGATTAGAAATCTTGATCCGTAATTGTCTTGAATTTCTAATCATTAGTACAAAATTGTGATCAGAGATTGCAATTGGAGAATATAACCTAAGTTAAATAATCCGAGCTTGTGTGTTTATTGCTTACATCAACCTATCTTTCTTATCATAATGCATCCATTGAATTAAATTTAGAGAGCTTGTTCTAGGTTGTTTAATGGATAGAGATTAAATAAAGAGCCTGTTTTGTTTAACAACAAAGTAAGGAAAGATTGAGATAATAGAGCTTGTTGTTATCTACGGTTGATAACTTCAATGCTGTAATTGGATGACAATTCTACGATTAATTCGCAAATCCATATCTTGTGGTAGAGAAGGATCCCTTAACCAGATTTCTCTCATTGATCTTTCATTCAAATTAACTTCTGTTTTGTTAGTCTTAATTTGCATTCTTATTTCATTTAGTTAATCATTCAACAAAACCCCCCCTGTTTAGTTTATTGTTGTTGGAAAATAACAAATTCAATTAGAATCAATCCTCGTGGGAACGATATCTTAATCATCACTTTATTACTTGTGCGACTAGTATACTTGCTAGTTTCGAACGCATCACCAGTCACGTGATGGAATTCACATTTCTCATGGTGCCTTCAGTTCCTTGGTCATGGGTTTGGAAGCTCTCTTGGTGGCAATGGTTGCAAGATCCTTTCAGCTCTCAATCTTAAAAAGATTTTGGACAGTGGCCTTCCTAAATGACTGAATCTTCTTCATAGAATAACTACCTTCACTTCTATGTGCTTTATGCTAGGTCCACTAGGTTGGTGGTATTGCCCTTGATTTCTTCGAGGTAGCCGTGAGTGCTTCTCTTTTGTCTAAACCCTAATTCTTCAATTTGAATGCCTGAGTCATACAAATCTTCAAATTTTTTGATAGGAAAACCCGCCAGTTTATCATTGATGAAAGCATGGGCTCTGTTGATCATCATCCGGACCTGGTCCTTCTCCGTAGGCCTGGTGGTCATTTTGACTGCCTTAGCCCTCTAACGAACTAGGTACTCTGGAAAAGTCTTGCTGGGCTTTTGTCTTGTTGTCTCCAAATCCCTTAATGTTGCCCCCAGTTGGGTATTGTGGCGGTATTGTTCCATGAATTGTTGAGAAAGTTCCTCCTAATCTTCTTGAACTCTTTTAGGAGGTCAAGATGTTATGCTACCGCATCATCTTCTAAGGATAGCATGAAGCATTTTAGTATATGCTGCTTTAAGGAGTAATGACCATGATGGCTGCATACTACCTTAAATGTGTTTTGGGATTCCCCTCTCTGTTGAACTTAGGCAAGTCTGGTAGACAAAACTTTGGAGGTAACTCTTCGTCTCCCATAAGCAAGATGTTGCCCCGGTCTTCGACCCCTTTTTGCCCCCTCTTTTTCAAAAGATATTGAACATTTTCCATTTCCTTGGCCAATTGCTTGACTGATTCAAGTTCTTCATGATTGATCAGGCTTTTCCCCCTATTTATGCCTTGGCTGGTTTCACCATCACCATCACCCTCGGGTGGCGACTGATTCATGTGGTTGGGCCCATTCCGTAAAGCTTCAGTGAGTTAGGCCACTTGTCGTTGGAGTGCGGTGATGTCAGCCCTCACTTGAGCCATTTCAGCATTGTTGTTTTCTGGTGTAGCCATCTCGTCAATTGATTCTTCTTGTCTTGTCAAACGACCACCTTGTCTAACCCAAGCTATGATGGCTGCAAAACAAAAGTGTTAATGCCATGCATGCATGCATGTATGCATGATTATGATGCATGCTCATATAAGGGCATTGACATGCTTTTAGCCTTCCAACCTTATTCCTCCCACACATGTGAGGTTGAGCCTCTTTTCCTAGGATTTTAGGCTTCATTCCTGAGACATCATCATGGGATATATGGGAATGCGAGATTTTCTCTCCTAATTCTAACATTCATAGTGATGTTGGATTCTTCATGATTATCATAACATGGTTTTCAAAACATCACGATAACCTTAACTCGTTGCACATGTTCCCATTTTTGTTCTTATGGGTGACTTGACATATGGCATTTGTTCATGGTTTCATGGGATTTGAGTTGACGTTATTCTGATCATGGAAAATTTCACATCCATAGACATGCAATTCAACGTGGGTTTTGGATATTCATCCTATTAGAAATTTCTAGAGTCATCTATATGGGCTTGTGTCTAAAAGGTCTAATGGTCTGGGCTCCTTCAAGCGAGAGATGCCCCCTTGGGCTGGTCTCTTTTTATACCAATTCAATAGTACAGCTCTAAGGTGGTGACGCAAACATGAGTCATCAGGGCTCGAATGGAGCCGAACACTTCTCATGCCAATGCCGCAAGGCTAGTTGAGGTAGTTCGTGCTCATTGTGTGCAAATATGTAGTGATGCAAGGACTCATTATACCAACACAAGATATTAGAATTTGGTATTCCCATCATAATCAACTTCTCTTATCCCTAGTGGAGTCGCCATTGTGAATGGGCCTTTCATCCCGCCAGAGCATTTGCGATCAGAACACTATGTCGAAGCCACTTTTGAGACTTAAGGGAACACAAACGAGCCATGGGGACGTTTAGAGAAAGGAGTCGCCACCCAATTATTCAATTGGGAATGAATGGGGGCAATCTGATCCCTCGCTTCGGGACCTAAACTACCCTTATCCCTTTAGAGATGGGTTTGGGAAGTTACGTACGAGTCTTTTGACCCACCCAGATGTGAATCTGGCCTCCACTTAGGAAATACCAGATTAGAATAGCTTGCATTGTTACTTAGTTTGCTTAAGTGGTTGATTTTATGCACACATTCTCACTTTTATCTTCGTTAAACATATGAGGTGATTGTTCAATCAATGGTGGTTGTATATTCATACATAGAAAGAGGGAGGAGAAAAGATTATATTTCCATCAAATATGGGGGAAGAAGAAGAAGATTACATTGCTTTTATTCTTCAATAAAAAAAAATATTGATCCATAATATCAAATACAAATGGCTTGTTCAAGCCCAATAGATGATGAATTCCTCACCACCATACGTGAGTCTATTAAATGTCTATTGAACCTCTATTCATACATTAAATCATTCATTCCTAGTGATGGTCCCTTACCATCAATGTGAGTCCATCACCACCTCGTGGCATTCACACAATTGTGCTTCTATCATAATTCATGTATTAATTAACAAATTATAAATCATACAAAGCCATGATCTAATATCATGGCATTCTAGCCTATATTTTATCATGGTAATTCTACCTATTGCATTCTAGCATTATTCACATCAATTCACATGTCATCATGGCATTTCTAGCCTAAAACATAGCATCCGTGGCATACTCTAACATAATTCATGGCATATTCTAGCCTAATTCAAACAATCACCAATCATAGCGTTCAAGGGCAAAATGATAATTCTACCTATTCTATACTATTTCCTAGCATTCATCAAAGCAGTAAGTTTTTATAGCATGATTCTAATTATGTGCTCCTAAACATGATTCTAAGCATGTGCTCTTAAGCATATTTCCAAGCATTCGCGAAGAAATTAAATTCATAAGTATGTTTCTAAATAAGGAAAGGAAATATGACTTACCTTGATAAGCATTTCCACCTTGCAAAACAAATTGGATTAGAACAATTCATAATAACCATGATCATGCTTCTAAACATAAAATAAAATCCTAAACACGCTTCTTCTAAGCAAGAAAAATAAAAGAGAAACTAGAAAGGAGGAGAGAATTCTACTCTTAAGACGTACCTTTTCCAAGTTTAGAGCAACAGAACGCCAAAAAAATTATACCGCAAAAGTATGTCTTCAAGAGGGTGAAAGAGATGATTGTATTCGACAATCGGTGTGAATTGCAAAGTAGAGGGAGTTGGGTTTATATAGGAGAGGGGTGCAAATGAAAAAGAAAATTTCCTAAGCAAATTTCTGGAAATAAACCAGCAAGGGCCAGAGACCATCTTCAGATAGCCAGGTAGCCATATGATGAATGCCCGGCCATTGGCCAATAGTTGGGCGACTGTCAGATGGCTAGGCAATTGTCTGATGGCTGACCGAGTAATTTCCTTTCGGCCCTTTCCTTTTTTATCATTCTTCGATGCAGTCCCTTTAAACCTTTGCTCCTTCAATCGCACATAACTTTTGGAATTCAACTCCATTTGTGATCCATAAATTTTTACAAAAACTAAACATCCGTAGCTTCGCAACAGTATATGAGTCCTTAGTAGATTCCTCCCAGATTAATTTCTGTGATTTTTCAAAATCATGTGCCAATTTTCTAGACTTTTCACCAACTTCTTATGACCCTTCTCTTCTTGACTCTCAAGGGCATTTTGGTCTTTTTTGCTCAACATTCATCTTCACTTCATTCTCGAGCCTAAAAAATCCAATGCTTAATGTATAATATGCTCTTATCTCAGATACTTAATAAAGATAAAATGAGTTGTGTGTTAAAATGAATTAGGATCAGTGGAGTTAGCGTTAATTTAATAAAAACTTTGGGCTTGGCAAACCTGAGTGGAGGTTGGATTCACATCTGGAAAAGGTTTAATCTCATACCTAACTTCCCATGTACGAGCCCGATGCCAAATCTAAACACTTCAATACTGTGGAATAGCCTCTGAAACCAAGATCTTGTGAGCATAGGCTTCAAAATTTTGATTTGCTTTCTCACTACTTCAGTTCCTAGGTATGTCTAAAAACTGTCTGAACGAGACATGTGGGTGTCTTAAAATCACTCGACTATGCTGAAATGAACAATGATAGATGAATAGTGACATATAAATAGTGATCGATGAGCAGTATTGCATGAACAGTATCGGTGAACATTACCAATGAACAAAACTCTGTGAACAGTATTCGGTAAACAGTGATGGCTTATTCCTTGTTCACTAGAAACACTCACTAAACTAACCTAATTCATCCTTTTATGTCTCTATTAATCATTGTCCAATTTTGACTAGCAAACCTAATCCTATTAGGCTTAGTCTAACTAATTTTCTGGGCTTTTAGAACTTAATCTCATTAAGTCTTGAATTGGGCCTTTAATACTCAATTAGTCCAACCTAACTTTGTGTAGGCTTTTATTTAATCACATTAATTATAAGCCCAGTAATCTAATTAATTAAATTTGTTCAAATACTTTATTATTTAATTAATCAAATTAATTAAACAATGAGCCAATTTACTAGTCAAATATATTTAATTTAAGACATGCGCTTTATTCCCTAATAAACTCAATTAAATTAAATAATTAATTTCTCAAATCTGTTCCTTGTTTAGACAATTTTTGTCAGCTACCCAAAGGACCTTGATGGACATACTTAATTACAAGCTCCAATATGTTTGATCCACTATCCTATTATCTCATAAATGTAGTGGATCTCACCTATTAACTTTGGTCCATTCTACTACAGGTCCAAAACTGCACTCTTGAATTAAATACTTTTTACAGAAAGCTTAATAATCTAAGCTGATTGAATTATTTATTTAATCCTTATCCATTGAGCATCAAGTTACATAACTATCATTCATGGAATACAAATAATCAGAGCTGGGTATGATTTATTGTGTTACCCCTCCAATTACATATTGAGCCATTGATACCAGTTTTACACCATTTAAATGAGTTCAGATTTATTTAATAAATCTTGGTTTAGTAAACAATTTTTATTAAACCCTCATCAAAGATTCTCTCAAATAAAATCTTGTAAAACTATCAAGATAGTATTTTGCAATCCTTTCAGATTCACGAATTTCATATTTATGGTATAGTGTAGGGGTGTGCAAATTAACCCGATCCGATCCGATCCGACCCGATCGGGTTGATCGGGTTTTTATCGGATTATTCATGAAGTGTAACCCAAGATCAGGTATAATTTATCGGGTTTTCTTCAAGTCGGGTTAAAATCGGGTTTTACAGAAGTAACCCGATTTAACCCGACCCGATATATTTATTTTTTAAAACTTTCTTCTTGTCCACGTGTCGCAATATGACTAATGTAGAGCCCATCTTACCATGAACCTTGCCTCACCAGAACTCTTATATAAATACAACTTTATACAGAAACCCTACATCAAATTTAATTTCACCCTAATTCCTAAAAATGAAATTGCCGATCTGCCTGCCTCCTGCAAACTTCAGCTCGCTTCTTTCTCCTCCCCTCAATAGATTATGGGAAACTACGAATAGAACACTGATAAAGTAGAGTCTCACCTACTGAAGAGTGCTAAAGAAGCTACCTTAGCTTTAGTAGCAACAAGATCATCGGCAAGCTTTTTATTATGTTTCTCCAACTCTGCGTTCAAGCTATGTGCCTTATCCAACTCAGTCTTCAAAGCCAAAACCTCAGCCTGCAAGTCTTTGACCAGATTGTTACTAGAACCTCCTCTGGGGATTTGGGTTTGTTCAACACTAGGGACCTCCTTGTACTCTTTGTAGTAGGATTAGTCTTTCCATGTGGAGGCTCAGATACTGGTCTTGCTTTCAGTGCGGGTGACAAAGACACGACAAGCTGTTTTGTTGCTTTGGTGTGTCCTTGGCTGTAGAATTTTGTCTAAAACGAGATACGGTTGACATGGTATTGACGAGCTTACATTCAGATTTTTACATATATTGATTAATTTTATATGTTGAAGTCAGATTTTTACATATATTGATTGATTTTGTAGGTTGAAATCAGATTTTTACATACATTGATTGAATCTTCCTCTTTTTTTTCGTATATTGAATGAGTTTGCAGCTGTCAGAATTTTTGCTATATTAATTGATTAATATTGAATTCTTACCTGATTTCTTCAACCCGATTAACCCGACTAACCTGATCAACCCGAAGTGATGGGTTACATATCAGATTGTACTTTGCAAAAACCCGATCACGGGTATAAATTATCAAACTCGATGGTGCATCGGGTTGGATTGGATTTTGTAAAACCCGACCCGACCCGACCCGTGTGCACCCCTAGTATAGTGTCTACTAGCACACAAATCTTGTAATCCCAACTAGCCAAGGTATTGACCTTACTCTTTAGATCTCATTTTTTATTATAGTCAAAGACCATAGCCTATATATTAGAGGTACACTATCTATTCAAGATTAAGGTAGGAATGCCTTTAGCGCTCGGGCGTAAAAATTCACATTCGGTTATGGTATTTCCATCAAATAGATAATTTCTATGTGGTCTATGTTTAATGCATTCATAATGCACAAGTGTCTTTGTCCTTAAGTCTCCACTTCAAATGATTAGATACTTACCATTTCCCCATTGAACAAACAACATAACAACCTTTTCCAAACAAAGCGCCCAGCTTTTGTTTATAGATCATTAACTAGTTTTAAGCTATGACAAAGTTCTATATCTAAGATATATCTCATGTAAATAAAAACTTTATCAATGCATAAGCTCTGGAACCTTTAGTCATTGATACAATCACACTTGGGTAATTTATAAATAATAACTTTTATTCATTTATAGCAATAATGTTTGCATGTTCTAGAAAAACATCTATACTTTTAGGGCAAATCTCTAACAATTTCCCACTTGCCCTTAGAGTAGAAGTGACATATTTGCACATCTCCATGCTGCATAATCTCTTGTATGAGGTGGTACTTCCTTGTTATATGCTCTCTACTCTTGTGGTTTCTAGGTTCCTTAGAATTAGCCAATGTCCTACTATTATCACAATAAAGTATAATGGCTTTTTCTCCATTTGGAATAACTTCCAATCTATAAGGAACTTATGGAGCTAAATAACTTCCTTAGTTGCTTCACAAGCTGCTACGTACTCTATGATGGAATCAGCAATGCTTGATTGCTTGATACCCTTCCATACGATGGCTCCACCACCCAAAGTGAAATACATCTTGAGGTTGACTTTCTGGAGTTCGAATTAGATTGAAAATATAAATTCGTTTATCCAACCTGAGTTAGATCACTACTAGAATATATAAGCATATATCCTTTCGTCCTACAAAGATACTTTAATATATGCTTTACAGCAACCCAATGCTCATAACTAGGATTTGATTGTCATTAATAACTCCCACTGTATATCAGATATCTAGCCTAGTATTGAGCATTGCGTATATGAGACTCTAAATGGTGGAGGCATAGGGGACTTATCTTATCTCTCTCTCTTCTTAAGGAGTCTAAAGAGATTGCTCTCAAGAAAGATTAACTCCGTACCTAATAGGTAACAATTCTTTTGTTGGAGTTTTGCATTACAAATTTAGGTAGAATCTTCTCTATATAGGAAGTCTAAGACAATGCTAGTTTCCTGTTCTTCCTATGCCTTATGAGTTGGATCCAAAGAACATAATTAGCCTATCCCAAATCTTCCATTTGGAATTGCTCAACTAGCCATATTTTAACTTATGATGGTATGCATACATCATTCCAAATGTGTAGTATATCATCAATGTAAAGAGCGAGAAACACAAACTTCTAGTCTTGTATTCTCTTGTAGATACATGGTTTCATCTACATTATGAATAAGACAATAGGTTTTGATCGTTTGATCAAACCTTATGTTCCAAGATCTTGATGCTTGTTAAAGATCGTAAATTGATTTCATCAATTTGCAAACCTTTTGCTCTTGGCCTATCTCTATTGAACCTCTGGCTGTATTGAATAGATGCTTTCGTCAAAATTTCCATTCAAGATTTGGCATCCATTTGCCATATCTCATAATAAAAAGACCGATAATGGATAAGAGAATCTGAATTGATTTCAGCATTACCACTAGTGAGATGGTCTCGTCATAGTCGATCCCTTCCTTTTTGGGTGTAACCCTTAGGCACTAGCCTTGCTTTGAAGGCCTCTACCTTTCTATCAATTCCTTTCTTTCTCTTGTAAACCATCTTGCACCCTGTGGGTTTTATCCCTTCAGGGACATCTAAAAGTTCCCAAATAAAATTAGAATACATATGTTCTAATTTTGATTCCATAGCCTTTTGCCAACTATTAACATACTGCTTCTTCATGAGTAGCATGATCAGATTCATTTCCTTTATTATCTTAGGATACACCTATAAATCTATGAGGCTATCTTACAATCTTCCTATTACGTCGAGGCACCGTAGGCACCATAGGAGTTTGCCTAACAATACTCCTAGTACATCAAGGTACCATAGGAGCTTGTGTAACTAGATCTTATATTTGTTTTGTATTAGAAGTAAATGTCGAATCATTGACACTATCATCATTGATTGGATTAATGTTAGTTTCTTTGGACATTTCTTCTTATACTACATTGCTTTTAGCTCATAATTCTTCATACAGTTGACCATTAAGTGATTTCCAGTCGTACTTCAAATTCTTTCATAGTAGATTAACTATAAAAGCACTATCCTTTTTAACCTTTTGGTTTCCTAAAAATAAGTTGATAATTTTGAATAACTTACATGGATCAAACCATGTCCAAAAGAGTTCTATTCTTTCTCTACACTGCTTTAGTGAGTTGGAATAGTAGTCCATTGTTATGAGGGGTATTCACTACTACGGTTCAATGGTAGTTATTTTTACCCAAATGCTTTCAACCATTATCTTTTAATTTTTGAACTCTTCAAAAGTTCTAGATTTACGATACATTAGGTAAATATACTCATATTTTGAGTAATCATCTTATGAAATACTCATATATGTATGGACATTAGATTTTTGTGGCTCGATAATGAAGTGAAGATGAATGTTGAACAATAAAAATGATCTAAATGCCCTTGGAAGCAAAAGGAAGAAAAACAAGAAGAAACTGATTGAAAGCTTCAAAAACTAACACATGATTTTGAAAAATTATAAAAATTAATCTAGAAGGAATTTGATGATTACTCATACCGTAGCTTCACAACAGATCTCTAGTTTTCATAGAATTTTACAGATCACAAATCGGAGTTGAACTCAAAAAGTTACATGCGATCAAGCGTATAAAGGTCAAAAGGGACTACATAGAAAAAATGCAAAATTGAAGGGTTTGGTGGGCCACAATCAGCAGGCGATTGTAGGCTAGGTATAGTGTTAACTAGCATATAGATATTACAATCTCAACAAGCCTAGGTATTGACCTTACTCTTTTTAGATTTCACTTTTTATTCTAGTTAAAGACCATAACTTATATACTGGAGGTGCACTACCCATTTAGGATTAAAGTAGGAATACCTTTAGTGCTTGGGTGTATAAATTTATATTCAGCTATGGTATTTACATCAAATGAAAAATTTTTATGTGGTCCATGTTTAATGCATTCATAACGCATTAGTGTCTTTGTCCTGAAAGTCTCCACTTTAAATGGTTAGACACTCACTATTTCCCCATGGAAGAGAAATAAGATAACAACCTTGTCCAAACAAAGTGCCCAGCTTTTGTTTATAGGTCGTGAACTAGTTTTGAGCTATGACAAAGTTCTATGTTTGAGATATATCTCATACATACATAAACTTTGTCAATGTACAAGCTCTGGAACCTTTAGTCATTCATACAATCATACTTGGGTAATTTATAAATAATAACTTTTATTCATTTATAACAATAATGTTTACATATTATAGAAAAATATCTATACTCTTAGGGCAGATCTCTAACTTCCTAAGCCTGTCTCTGAAGGGGTGAAAGGAGTTTAAGTCTAAAAGCAGGGGATTGGATGCCACCACTCACTATTTTTCCATGGTTAGAACATGGGTGGCTACTCCATTCATTCTTCAAGCTTGCCTTTATGGTTTGTTCTATGTTCCCCTAAGTCCTTAATAGGTTTTGAAATAGTGTCATGGTCATAATTGCTCTAGCAGGATGAAAGCCCGTTCACAATGGTGACTTAGTTGAGGATAAGAGAAGCTGATTCCAAAGGGAATGCTAAGTCCTTTGTTTTGTTATGTTAATGTTTATTCTTGCATCACTGCACTTGCACACAGTGCACAATTTGCCTTACCTTTAGTCGTATGGCTTTGATGTTAGAAGTCTTTGGCTCCATTCGGCTTATTGATGACTCTCATCACTGTCACCACCTTTGAGCACATGCCAAATTCTTTTGGCATAAAAAGAGACCAGCCTAAAGGGGCATCTCTCGCTCGAAGGAGCCTTTCGACATTGACCCTTGTGACTGAAGCCTATAGAGACAAACTTAGTAATTTTCCTTTAGGATTTCCCAAAACTTTTGCATATTTGGATATGAAAACCTTGCATAAAGCCATGAATGATCATAGGCCTATGTTTATTACCCACTGTACAATCCATACTATGATCTCTTTTAATAATCAAGAAGTTCATAGTGACCAAGATGAGGTCATCAACCCTTCATTATAGAAAGGTCAACCAAGAGGTTGAAAGTGACCAAGAGGAGGTCAGCAACCCTTCGTGATATAGATCATTTCTAAAGTTCAACTTGAGTAAGTGTAGAAATTGGGTTTTTAAGGCTCGATGATTAAGCAAAGGTGAATGTTGAGTGATGAAAATGATCGAAATGCCATTGGAAGCAAAATGAAGAAAGTTGAGAAGAAACTGACTGGAAGCTGTGAAAACCGACACATGACTTTGAAAAATCACAAAAAATAATCCAGGAGGAATCTAATGATGAGTCATACACTTTATGAAGCTACGGATGTCTAGTTTTCATAGAATTTTATGGATTGTGAATCATAGTTGAACTCAAAGAGTTACGTGTGATAGAATAGCTAAAGGTAATAAGGGATTGTATTTAAAAAATGTAAAATCGAAGGGTTTGATGGGCCACAACTGGCCGATAGTTCTGCATTGAAAAAATGTAAAACCGAAGGGTTTGGTAGGCTACAACCAGCCGACGGTTG
>SNVD02005969.1:0-23230 GCA_013180625.2 Boswellia sacra
TTTTCTGCAAACGTGCCCATGGCTCATTTGTGTTCCTTTAAGTCTCAAAAGAGGTTTTGACACATTGTCGTGGTTGTAAACACTATGGTAAGATGAAAGCCCCATTCACAAGATGGTAGAACTTCTAACTTATACGTCCACATCTATCATGGATAGTACAAAATCATAAATGGAAGTGATACAGAGAAAATATTGAAAGTGTATAGAAGAAAGAAATTACCTTAAGAAGTGGAGCAAATCTAGTGATCCTAGCAACGCCTTGACAAGCTTGATCCAAACCAAAATAGAGTAGCCAGCCGAAAGCAACACGACCCCTGTCAAAGTCCCTCACTCGATAAAGATCTGGGAGGGCAGGAAGTAAAGACAAAGCAGTGGTGTTCAATGCATTGTTAAGGAGCGTTGTACCGAGTAGATAAACAATGAAGTTGTGAGCATACTGGTCCACCTAAACTCGAGACAGGTTGGATCTTTGTCTCCAATATTCATACAAGGGAGTGTACTAAATGGCCATGTTGCTCTTGACCTTCACCTCACACCTTAAAAGTTGTCGAATCAAATTCTATTGATCCTTTGAGTCTATATGATAGTCATCTCACTGATCAGAAGATGGAAAGTATGGATCGTGTCTATCCACCTCTCGCACAAAACAGCTAATGCTCGATGATCAGTATACCGAGGCGTATGCAGAAGACAAGTGATCAATTCATAGAAACTGGTAACTACAATCCTACTCCTAACAACCTCATTCTCTATCTCTCGAAACCAACTGCGAGCCTAGAAAATGACCCACACATCTTGTTCTCATGGTATTCCTAAAGCAAGAAATTGAAGTCTTTACATAAATATGTGTCTAGAAAATTTGAAGAAAATGGAAAATTAGGGGATGAAGAAGAGTACATACCAGATTGGTCATGTGGGAAACGACGTCATAGATAATCAACACCTCTTGGTTTTTGGGAAGACCCTTCAACGTCGACTTTCAAACTGCATTAGTCTTGTTTACTTTGAGGTAGACTGGATGGCCTGCCATTAGAAAGAGGAAGTTGAGATGAAGATGCAAGAGAAAATCAAGAATGAATTGGATGGAAAATGAAAAAGTTATGCGCGAATGAAACTGCGAGGACGAGCGAGCTTTATAGAAGCCCTTAACCGCTGGTTGGTAGTCAGACAACTAGGTGGCTATTAACCAACTATTGGGTAGCAATTAGATAGTTGGGCAGCTATCAAAACAATCAATTAGCCATCCATATAATAAGGGACAAAATGATAAAAGAGGTAAAAAAAAGAAGAAAAGAATAAGGAATAAAGAGAGAAAGAAAAAGAAAAAGAAAAAGAAAGAAAAGAGAAGAGAGAAAAGCAAACAGAGAAAGAGGAAAAGAGAGAAAGAAAAAGAAGAGAGAAAAGAGATAAAGATAGAACAGAGAAGAGAGAGAAATGGAGAAAAGAGAAAAGAGAAAATAAAAGAAAGACTCTGCATCGGCCCTATGGCACTTAAAGAATTTCCAAACAAAACCAGTGAGAAGCACTCGACCATCGCAATAGTTTAGCAACTCATAAGGAAAGAAGAGTAACATCAGTAGATGAAATATTCAACCGAAATCACATGGAATAATTCCTCTAGATACTAGAAAGCAATTTGCTTGAGAGCACATTGAATAAGGTAAAAATTTAAATTTATTTTACATTATTGAGAAATTACTAAATCTTACACAAATTTGTAAAGACAAGAGAAAAATCCCCAGTGAGTCAGATAATGAACAACATGACTCTCAAGTAAAAAGTGTGATGAATGCAATAATGAAGGATGTCAAAACTCAAGAGATTTCCCCAATCGACCATAAGAAATTAGGAATAGAAATAAAAATACTTGAAAGAAGGGCATGAAACCCAATGAGTTCAAAGACTGGAGGGAAGCATGAAGAATACTTAGAAGAGGGGCATGAAAACTAGTGAATGCAGAGTTTGAAGAAATTGAAAAAGCTATGTGTGATACTTAGCTAAAGGCACGAAGAATAAAAAGGTCTAAAGACCACGAAGTAGTGCATGATAAAAGTTTTCCTAGTGGGCATTCATTAGAAGGAAACCCTGAGAAGTAGGTGCACTTAAGAGTGTTTTAAGCCCTTAGAATAGGCACAAGCCCTAATAAGAGGCACACTAAAGGGTGTTGAAAACCTTAAGAAGTAGATGCACTTAAGATGTTTTAAGCCCTTACAATAGGCACAAGTCCTAAGAAGAGGCGCACTAAAATGTGTTAAAACCTCTAGAAATCCTGTAAAAGATCTATCACATTAGGATTAGGAGAAATAAAATAGGAAGTGATATAATAAAGTTCTAAAGAGATTAGGATAAATAAATATTCTTCTATTCTAAATAGGATACAAGATATTATCTCCTAATCTTAGAAGATATTTATTATAAATCAAATACTTCCTAAAATATAATTCTGGAAACAGTAGAATAATCAAAATAATATTTTTGCTTCGTCATAAGTTGAACAAAACGTAACACATGCATGACACGTGCATGTTGTAACCAAAAATCTCGTTGTGAATGCTCTCGGCATAAGTGCTCGACAACCATGCTTGACACTCGACACTTCTAACACAATTGTCTCGACAAAAATCTTCTCTGCACATCTTCTCGACATTTTGACAGTCAGCACTCAACAATCTCGACAACTCGACTTCACTCGACAACTCGACAAAACCACAAGACAATACTAGAAATAAGCTCGACAACAACACTAACAATCTCCCCCTTTTTGGCAACTTGTGATGAAAGCACTAAACTGCTTCTAGTAATAATAACATGTAAGCTATAAAAAAATATAACAGAACACTGTTATAATATGTATATCCTGTAAGATGATTGACAACGAAATCATAATTAGATTAAAGACAAAGATATTAGAGCATGCAAACCACTCATCAAACAAAGATATCACAACACACATAAACACACATAACATCAAAATAGTTTGAATGCATCCATATAAGCATAAGACCTTACTCCCCCTTACTTACAACCTTGGAGAAGAAGTAGTCACCAAAATATCAAACAGATAGAAAATATCAAACAGGCATAAAATAATAGTTAGACAGAAAGAACAAAAGGTATATAAAAAAAATTCTTCTCTTTTCTCCCCCTCGATTTCAGCACAAGTGCCAAAAGCACTAACGAAGTTTTGGAGACTTTCAAACTGGTGGGGAAGAGGAACTGCCGGGCTTTTTGGATCGGCCAGCCTTTATTTTGTATCGCTTCCTGGTGGTAGTAGGTGTTGGCTTCTCAGAAGTGACAGGAGCAGGCGGCTCTTCAACTATATCAGAGGAGGTGGCAGTGACTTCAGCAACAATTCTATGAATCTCCCTGTCAAATTATTCTACACTGGTTTCTATTGTAGCAAATTCAACAGCAGTTGGTGGAGTGGAAACCAGTGGAACTTTGGCTGTTGTGACTGGTGCAGATGGTTCTGTCTCAAGAAGGGGTTCCTCTGTGTGTTTTGCTCCTGATTGGGCTACAGGAGATGAGGTTGGATCTACATGAGGTTAGCGCTGTGTGAATGGTAGAGAGGTAGTATGCTCTGCTTTAGGGAGTGAAGAGACAATGGGGTCATGTTCAACAATTGGTGATGACTATTTTGTTACGGTTTCAAATTTTGTTTGTTCATCTGACAGTGACTCATCCTGCAATGTGGGAGCTGTGGAGTCAATTTTCTTCTTCAGGTGCTCAGATGATTTCTTCACCTTGTCATCTTTCCTCTTTCTCTTCAAGATTCTTCCCTGAGCGATTGACTTGAGTTTCTTTTGTCTTGGCTGTTGTTCTACTGTTACATCTTTCTCATCAGCAGTTATGGAGCTGGTTCTACTGTTGGCATTTGTTCAGTTTCATCAAGCATAGGAGCATCAAGAACTGGTGTGGGATCATCTGTCTTCTCAGGAGCTTCATGTTCAGTCTCCATTGGCTGTGACTCCTCTGCTAGACCAAAGTGCCTTGTAAATCTTGCCTTTAAGACAAGCTGTCTTTCTTTGATAGCTTTTAAATCCTGCACAACTTCAGCCAAAGCAGAATTAATCAAGGTAAGCTGTTTTGCAATATTGTTCATTTGATTTGTCCTAACTCTCTTAGGCTTCGGTTCAGGTGCGAGTAAGTCAGATTTGTCATGCCATCTTTGAAGAAAACCCTTTGTAATAGGTTTAGAAAGAGTTTCAGTTCGTTCATGAGAACTCTTTGGGATTTTGTTTTGTGCAAGTATCCCTTGAATCAAATACGGAAATATAAGCAGATAATAATCAGAGTGTTAAGAACCAATCTGTACAATCGATCTATAAGCTAGCAACCCAAAGTTAATTGGTCAATTTATGCCTACACAAAATAAAAGTTTCACTCTGTCTTTCCGGACCTGATTTTGGTGGGAAGAAGGAAGCCAATTAAACTGAGCTACCTTATGCAACACTCGATATTTCTTCCTAAGATACTACTGGTCTATACCATCTCTTGGTTTCCATTCAATGTTTATTTGACCAGTCAGTTCCTTAACAACTTCAGCCATGTTAAATTCTTCATCTAATGCATAGAGGCTGCCTATGGAATGTCTAGGAAAGTGTTTATGACATTTGGAGGGAACTTAACAAACTTTCCTCGACAATAAACTTTGTGATACAGAAAGCTTTCAGGATCATCAATGGCAAATGAGATGTTTGCATAAAATTCCTAAATTAAAGCCTTCATTGGGGGTAGGAAGTTTGTTACCGTACAAGTCCAGTAAATAGACTCAATCATCTCACTTGGGCCATAGGAGTCAAAATCCGACAGTTTCACCGGCCTTTCCATCTATAGATTTCGTTTTGAAGTGAACTTCACAAACTGTTGTTTGATGACTGCCGTGAGGAATTTGTTGTACTTCAGCTTAATCTTATCTTTTATCTTCCTCACCGGCACTTGCTCATTCTCACTGATGGCTGGATCAAAGTGATTCCTGCATGTGTGTGTTGCGTTGGAGATGATTGAATACTGTCACTTCTATTATAACTGGAGCCATTGGGGGAAGATGAAGAACTGACTGAGGTCGCCATTGACAGGGTTTGTAGACTGCAACAAATTCTTCAAAATAGAGAAAGAGAGAAAGAGGACGAGCAACAGTGGAGAAGCTATTGTTGAAGGATGGTATGAATAGCAAAAGCCCTAACTCGATTTTGAAATTTACTCGGCTTTTTTTAAATTAATTTTGTTTTCAACTAAATTTAATGTGAAATCTATTTCCAAAACCGTTTCATAACTTCCATTAAAAGACAGCAATTCAAATTTGATTCCCATTTGAATAAGGAATTCTAATAGGATTAGGATTCCTGCCACTGAAACTTCTCCCCCTCAATTCAATAATGCTGACATGGCATTTTGACACATGGACACACAAGAAAATTAAATTTCGGGTAACGACAAAAACATTGTTATGAAAAATGTAACAGAACACAGTTAACAATAACATAACAGTAATATCTGGATTATCATATGAATCATTATAGGAAAACATACTTCAGAGCTGTTAGCCCTAAGGCTACATGATAATTTTGATGATAACAATACACATTGATTAATTGTGATTTACTAACATGTTTATTTATGTGGAAGAGTAATATCATTGAAATAATTGTCAAATCAAGAAAAGGCTTATTAAAATGAAGTGTTGAAGCTAAGGAGAAGACTACATGTTAAAGGCACCAAAGTTTAAGTACAAGGTTTGATTCAAGGAATGTGACACATGAGCAATGTTCAATCAATTGGTCATATATTTTCTCTACAAATGCCCAAATTACATGATTCTTGAGCCTTTGGAAAGCTTACTCAATTTATAACATTTCATATGTTTTAATGAAATTCAAATTTCAAGTGAAAGGTTGTCCAAATCATCATGCAAGTTGAAAGACAAATGGAAGCAGCTGACATGAGCACCGAATACTCCTTTGGACATATCTTGAGCTAGAAAAATCAAAATGACTTGATTCTTACGGCATTGGAAAGATGACTTAATGAAAAACATTTCATATGTTTTGAAAAAATTCAAATTTCAAACAGAAGGCCGGCATAATTGACATGAAATTCGGTGGACTGACACAGAGAAGAAAAATCAACTCACATAAGCACCGAATGGTGTTTTGGCCATATCTTAAGATAGAGATATCCAATTGCTTTGATTCTTAATGTTTTGGAAAGATTATTCAAATATGAAGATATTTTATGTTTTGAAGAAATTCAAATTTCAAATCGAAGGCTGACAGAATTATCATTCAAGTCAGTGGGTAGACACATGGAAGAAAAATCAAGTCACTTGAGCACCGAATGGTGTTTTGGCCATATCTTGAGCTACAAATATCCAAATGACTTGGTTCTTGATGCGTTGGAAATCTTATTCAAATGTGCAGATCTTTTATGTTTTACAGATTTTCAAATTTCAAACGGAACATTGACAAAAATGGCAGACAAGATTACGGTTTTTATGGTGGGCAGAAAAAGTTGGAGATGGTGTCTCACTTGATAAGTTCATTCTCATCTGCCTATAAAAGGAGCCTTCTCCCATGCATTCAAGTAGAGCAAGAGAAGCATCTGTCAAGCAAAAAACAAGAGAAATATCAAGTCTAGAGAGCTTTTATATTCTTTATCTACTCTTTGAAGAGAGTTGTACTTTTGTTGTAAAAACTTTTCTTTGTTCTTATATTGCGTGAGAGTGAGATCTTCTTGTAAAGGATAAAAGATATCCTTGAGAGAACTCTTTCCTTGGTGAGGTTGTTCATCAAGAAGAACTCTGGGTGTGGTGTTATCAAGAGTTGGAAGAAAAAGTCTTGGTGAGGTTGTTCATCAAGCAAGTTGTAAAGATTCTACAACTTAGTGGAAAGCTTAGCTCGTGGAGCTAGGAGCCCGTGGACGTAGGCAAGGTTTGCCGAACCACGTAAATTGAGTTTGCACTCTTTCTATCCCTATCTCTTTATATTTACTTGCACTTGTGATTGTTCTTTATTGTCATTCTCTTGATTGCATTCTATTTTCATCTTCTTCACCTTTGTTCTCAAAGAAAGATTTAAATAATTTTGATCTTTCAAGAAAAGTTTTCTAAATCCGTTTTTATAAATAAAAACCCAATTCACCCCCTCTTGGGTTGCCATACCTGGGTCAACAAGTGGTATCAGAGCAAGGTTGCTCAATTTTTTAAATCTTAATCGATTTTTGAGCTATGACAACTTTTAATTCAACGTCATATGTTGAGGGACTTTCTATCTCTAGACCTCCATTTTTTAATGGAAGTGATTACTCTTATTGGAAAACTAGAATGAGTATTTTCTTGAAATCTTTTGATTATGATTTGTGGTCTATTGTTTTGGATGGACCTTTTGTTCCTACCAAAATTGAAAATGGGGAATGCATGCTTAAAGAACCTAAAGAGTTTAGTGAAGATGATAAAAAGAAATTGAGTTTGAATGCTAAAGCTCTGAATGTGTTGTATTGTGCTCTAGATAGAAATGAGTTTAATAGAATATCTACTTGTTCTACGGCACAAGAAATATGGCACACACTTGAAGTAACTCATGAAGGAACTAGTCAAGTTAAAGAATCCAAAATTAGTATGCTAGTTCATAGTTATGAGCTTTTTAAGATGAAATCGGATGAATCAATTTCTGAAATGTTTACTATATTTACGGATATTATTAATAGTTTGAAATCTCTTGGTAAATCTTATTCTAATGTTGAAATGGTGATAAAGATTCTTAGGTGTTACCAAAATCTTGGGAGCCAAAGGTGACGGCAATTCAAGAAGCAAAGGACCTCACCAAACTACCATTAGAAGAACTTATGGGTTCTCTCATGACTAATGAAATCACCTTGAAGGAAAATGAAGAAGATTTCAAGAAAAAGAAAAATATCGCTTTCAAATCTTCAACAAAAGAAGATGATGAGTCCAACGATGAAGGAGATGATGAAGATCTTGCATTCATCACAAGAAAGCTAAAAAGGATGATTAAAAGAAACCAAGGATTCAAGAAGAACTCTAGAAGGGAGTACAAAGGGCAAAGCTCAAAGCAAGATAAGAAAAATGATCAAGTCATTTCCTATGAGTGCAAGAAACCGGGACATGTAAAGATGGATTGTCCTTACTTCAAAAGTCAAAACAAGAAATCCAAAGCAATGAAAGCCATAAATTGGGATGATAGTGAAGCTAGCTCTACCGAAGAAGAAGATTGCGAAGTGGCAAACATGTGCTTCATGGCTTTAAGTGACGATGAGGTAAGTATTCTAAACTATGATCCTAAACTTTCATATGATGAATTACTTGAAGCATTCCAAAATTTACTTGTGCAAATTGATAAGAAAAACTCAAAAATCAATGCTTTCAAAAAGAAGTCAAAAATCATGTTATCTCAATTGGAAAAGTTGGTAGAAATAAATGAAGTTTTAGAAAATGAAAATGAAATTTTAAAGCAAAAAGATTTTGAAAGTTGGAAAGTCAAATACATTTATTAAAAACTGAAAATGACATTTTAAAACAAAAGGATTTTGATAAATTGGAGAAACAAAATGCTAGTTTGAAAAAGGAAAATAATGACTTAAGAAATATTGTTGATAGTTTTACAAAAAGCACAAAAAATTTGAATTCTATGTTACAAACCAAAGGTGTGTTTTTGATAAAAGAGGTTTAGGATATAAAACTCATAAAAATCAAAAGTATTTTAAAAATTATTTTGCTCATGCATCTTTTAGGAATAATCCTAATCATTCATGTACTTATTGTGGACGAAAAGGACACAATGTGCATTCTTGCTCCATTAAAAGAAATCCTAATTTAAAACAAATATGGGTTCCAAAAGTATCATAACTAACCCCCAAGGACCCAAGAACTTTTGGGTACCAAAAAGTTACTCCTTGAATGTTGATTGTAGAGACAAAGGAGTGGCAAACACAAGTGGTACTTAGATAGTGGATGCTCAAGGCATATGACCGGAGAGGCCTCCAAATTCTCAAGATTAATCATGAAGAAAGGAGGATATGTGACCTTCGGTGATAATGCCAAAGGAAGGGTACTCGGACATGGTGATATTGGTAACCCTTCTTCACCTATTATTAAAGATGTTTGCTTGTTCATGGTTTAAAACATGATTTGATTAGCATTAGTCAATTGTGTGATAAGGGATATTTTGTTACTTTTGAGCCTAATAGATGTGTGATTAAGGATGTTAGTAACAATAAGACATTATTTGTTGGTAATAGATGTGGTAATATTTATACAATTGATATCGATGTTAATGATCATGTAGAAAATTGTTTCATTGTTAATCATGATGCTTGGTTATGGCATAGAAGGTTAGGTCATGCTAGCATGGACACAATTTCAAAAATTTCTAAAAATGATTTAGTTGATGGTCTTCCAAAAATAAAATTTGAAAAGGATACAATTTGTGATGCTTGTCAATTTGGAAAACAAGTGAGAACTTCTTTTAAACAAAAGAAATTTATTTCAACAAATAAACCTCTACAATTACTTCCTTTGGATTTATTTGGACCATCAAGAACTCAAAGTCTTGGTGGAAAGTATTATATTTTTGTTATTGTGGATGATTATTCAAGATTCACTTGGGTATTATTCTTGAAAACTAAAAATGAGGCCATACAAGCTTTTTCAAAATTTACAAAAAGAGTCCAAAATCAAAAAGGGCATTCTATTGTATCCATTAGTAGTGATCATGGTGGTGAAGTAGACAATGTCGCGTTTGAAAATCTTTGTGGTGAAAATGGTTTTGAACATAATTTTTCCGCACCTAGAACTCCACAACAAAATGGTGTTGTTGAGAGGAAAAATCGGACTATCCAAGAAATAGCTAGGACCATGTTACTTGAAAATAATTTGCCAAAATATTTTTGGGCCAAAGCCGTTAATACCGCATGCTTTATAATCAATAGAGTCCATATTAGAGCTTTAATAAAGAAAACTCCTTATGAACTTTGGAAGGGAAGAAAACCCAACATTGGATTTTTAAAGTTTTTGGATGTAAATGTTTTATTTTAAACACTAAGGATAACCTTGGAAAATTTGATGCAAAAGCCGATGTTGGAATTTTTGTTGGCTACTCCAACCATAGTAAAGCATATAGAGTTTTTAACAAAAAGACTGTTACTATTGAAGAATCTATGCATGTTGAATTTGATGAAACTAATGTAATTTCTTCAAAGAATTTAGATGATGATATTGTTGAAGTAGAAAGGCAAATCAAGGAATCAAGGCTTGATGAAAAGAGTCAAGATGATTTACAACTTCAACAAGAAAAGCTTGAGAAAGTAAATGATTCTGCCCAAGAATTACCAAAGGAATTGAGGTATGCAAAAGCTCACCCTAAAGATCTTATTATTGGTGAACCATCACAAGGTATGAGAACTAGATCTTCTTTTAGAAACTTTTGTAATCATTTTGCATTTGTCTCTCAATTTGAACCAAAAACTTTTAAAGAAGCCGAAAATGACGAAAGTTGGATTTTGTCTATGCAAGAAGAATTGAACCAATTTGAAAGAAATCAAGTTTGGGAATTAGTCCCTAGACCCAAAAATCATTCTATTATAGGCACTAAATGGATTTTTAGAAACAAAGTAGATGAAAATGGCACCATTATTAGAAACAAAGCTAGACTTGTTGCTCAAGGATACAATCAAGAAGAAGGTATTGATTATGAGGAAACCTTTGCACCGGTTGCTAGATTAGAATCAATTAGAATGTTGTGTGCATATGCATGTTATAAAAATTTTACATTATATCAAATGGATGTCAAAAGTGCATTTTTAAATGGTTACATTATGGAGGAAGTATATGTAGAGCAACCTCTTGGTTTTCAAAATCATGAATTTCCAAACCATGTTTTCAAACTCAAAAAGGCACTTTATGGCTTGAAACAAGCACCAAGAGCATGGTATGATAGATTGAGCAAATTTCTTATTGATAATGGTTTTGAAATGAAAAAAGTTGATACTACTCTTTTTGTTAAAACAAAAAATGATGATTTATTAATTGTTCAAATCTATGTTGATGATATTATATTTGGTGCTACTAATATTCTATGTGGAAGAATTTTCCCAATGCTCCGTATCCCTCTCCTCCACACAGCATTAGAATTGCATTAAATGCATACTCACACGCCGCGAAGAATATAAAATCCTCCAGCTCCAATGGCATTCACCCACAAATCAAGCAAATTCATACTCGGCCACTTTCCGGACCCACATCTTCCATACCAAGCAAGCTAAATACACAAGAGATCTTCTCAAGAAGTTTGGCATGGATAATTCAAGGACATATAACACAACTATGGGTACATTAACCAAGCTTGACAAAGATGAGAAAGGAAAAGATGTTGAGGTAACAAAATATCGAGGTAAGATTGGCTCTCTTTTGTATTTAACTGCTAGTAGACCTGATATTATGTTTAGTGTGTGTATGTGTGTAGATTTCAATCTTGTCCAAAGGAATCTCACCTTAAGGCTGTCAAAAGGATATTTAGATATCTTCTTGGTACCATAAATCTAGGTCTTTGGTATCCTAAGTGTGATAATTTTGATCTAATTAGTTATTCCGATGCGGACTTTGCTGGAAGTCTTCTTGATAGAAAGAGCAATAGTGGCTCTTGCCATTTTCTAGGACATGCATTAGTCTCATGGTTTAGTAGAAAACAAAATTCTGTTGCCTTATCAACCGCGGAAGCCGAGTATATTGCATTAGGAAGTTGTTGTGCACAATCTCTTTGGATGAAACAAATTTTAAAAGATTATGGTGTGGTATTTGATCACATTCCCATCAAATGTGATAATACAAGTGCCATTAACATTTCAAAAAATCACATACAACACTCTAGGACTAAGCATATAGAGATTAGACATCATTTTATTAGAGATCATGTGCAAAAAGGTAATATTTCTTTAGAATTTGTTCCCACCGAAAAACAATTAGCTGATATATTTACTAAACCCCGTAGTCAAGATAGATTTTGCATAATTAGAAGAGAATTAGGCATGTTGGATATATCTTAATTTTTTTTTTATTTGATAATCTTTGAATGGTAACATATGTTAAGGGGGAGAATATATTTAGGGGGAGTAATTAATTTGATTACATCTTTTTGATGATAACAAAAGGGGGAGAAATAGTTGGATTGCTTATATTCATAACAAGTGCCATTCTTTTTGCTTATTGTTGATTTTTATTTTCATTCTTGATTTTAGATTATATTTTAAAGCAATCAATGGGTTGTCATCATCAAAAAGGGGGAGATTGTTAGCCCTAAGGCTACATGATAATTTGATGATAACAATACACATTGATTAATTGAGATTTACTAACATGTTTATTTATGTGCAAGAGTAAGATCATTGAAATAATTGTCAAATCAAGAAAAGGCTTATTAAAATGAAGTGTTGAAGCTAAGGAGAAGACTACATGTTAAAGGCACCAAAGTTTAAATACAAGGTTTGATTCAAGGAATGTGACACATGAGCAATGTTTAATCAATTGGTCATATATTTCTCTACAAATGCCCAAATTAAATGATTCTTGAGCCTTTGGAAAGCTTACTCAATTTATAACATTTCATATGTTTTAATGAAATTCAAATTTCAAGTGCAAGGTTGTCCAAATCATCATGCAAGTGGAAAGACAAATGGAAGTAGCTGACATGAGCACCGAATACTCCTTTGGACATATCTTGAGCTAGAAAAATAAAAATGACTTGATTCTTACGGCATTGGAAAGATAACTTAATGAAGAACATTTCATATGTTTTGAAAAAATTCAAATTTCAAACAGAAGGCTGACATAATTGACATGCAATTCGGTGGACTGACACAAAGAAGAAAAATCAACTCACATGAGCACCGAATGGTGTTTTGGACATATCTTAAGATAGAGATATCCAAATGCTTTGATTCTTAATGTTTTGGAAAGATTATTCAAATATTCAGATCTTTTATGTTTTGAAGAAATTCAAATTTCAAATGGAAGGCTGACAGAATTATCATTCAAGTCAGTGGACAGACACATGGAAGAAAATCAAGTCAATTGAGCACCGAATGGTGTTTTGGCCATATCTTGAGCTACAGATATCCAAATGACTTGGTTCTTGATGCGTTGGAAAGCTTATTCAAATGTGCAGATTTTTATGTTTTACAGATTTTCAAATTTCAAACGGAACATTGACAAAAATGGCAGACAAGATTACGATTTTTATGGTGGGCAGAAAATTTGGAGATGGTGTCTTCACTTGATTAAGTTCATCTCATTTGCCTATAAAAGGAGCCATTCTCCCATGCATTCAAGAATTGCAAGAGAAGCATTTTATCAAGCAAAAAAGCCAAGAGAAATATCAAGTTTATAGAGCTTTTATATTCTTTATCGACTCTTTGAAGAGAGTTGTACTTTTGTTGTAAAAACTTTTCTTTGTTCTTAAATTGTGTGAGAGTGAGATCTTCTTGTAAAGGATAAAAGATATCCTTGAGAGAACTCTTTCCTTGGTGAGGTTGTTCATCAAGAAGAACTCTTGGTGTGGGGTTATCAAGAATTGAAGGAAAAAGCCTTGGTGAAGTTGTTCATCAAGCAAGTTGTAAAGTATTCTAAAACTTAGTGGAAAGCCTAACTTGTGGAGGAGCTAGGAGCCCGTGGACGTAGGCAAGGTTTGCCGAACAACGTAAATTGAGTTTGCACTCTCTCTATCCCTATACTCTTTACATTTACTTGCACTTGAGATTATTTATTATTGCTATTCTCTTGATTGCATCTTAGACAACTTCTATTTTCATCTTCTTCAATTCTATTCTCAAAAGAAAAAGTGAAATAATTTTTATCTTTCAAGAAAAGTTTTATAAATTCGTTTGGATATAAATAAAACCCAATTCACCCCCCTCTTGTGTTGTCATACCGGGTCAACATTATGCACCAATAAAAGAAAGTTGAAAGGAAATAAAAAGGTAAGTGTGGGGAAAAATGTTTCAGTTGTATTGCAAAGAACAATTCGTCTGAAATGTAAAGATCCAAGTACGTTCACCATTCCATGTACCATTGGTAATACCAAGTTTGAAAGAGCTATATTAGATTTAGGAGCATCTATTAACATCATGCCATATTATTTTATGCTCTTTAAATCTTGGACCTTTGCAGAAATTTGTATTACCATTAAATTGCTGATCGTTTTAATGCATATACCAAAAGAGTTGTGGAAGATGTGCTTGTACAGGTGAATCAATTGGTTTTCCCAGTAGACTTTTATGTTCTTGAAATAGAGGATGAGACATCTCCTAATCCAACACCGATTTTTATAGAGAGACCATTCTCGAAAACTGCTAGAACCAAGATTGATGTTCATGATGGCACTTTCACCATGGAGTTTGATGGCAAAGTGATCCGTTTCAATATTTTCGAGGCAATGAGGTGCCTTAGTGACTTGCATTTTGTTTTTGCAGTTAACATTATTGATTCTTTGGTGCAACAACTTTTTGAGTTAACTCACAAGGATGGATTGGAAGTAGCCATTAGTGAGCACATAGGGACAGAAAATTCTAGAGAACCGAGAAGGCTGATACAAGTGTCTAAAGAAGTGGAGGAAGCTATGGCAAGCTTGGATGAGACTATAACTATCACCACAAACAGGTATGATATTTTGTACATTGAATTGCCTTTATCTAATGAGAAAATTCTTCCTTCTGTGATGAAAGCCCCTACCTTGGAGTTAAGCCTCTTCCAGAACATTTGAAGTATGTATTCTTGGGTGAGAAGGATACTTTGCCAATCATAATAGCCAAGGGCCTTACACCATTACAAGAAGAGAAACTCATCCGAGTGCTTCGAGATCACAAAACAGCCATTGGGTGGACAATTGCTGACATCAAAGGTATTAGCCCAGCCATATGCATGCACCGTATCTTATTAGAAGAAGGATCCAAGCCCACTCGAGAAGCACAGCGGAGGTTGAATCCTCCAATGATGGAAGTTGTCAAGAAAGAAATCCTGAAATTGTTAGATGTGGGTGTGATTTATCCAATTTCGGATAGCAAGTGGGTGAGTCCAGTCCAAGTCGTTCCAAAGAAATCTGGTGTTACGGTGGTTAAAAATGACAATAATGAGCTAGTTCCCACTCGTATCCAAACCGGGTGGCGAGTTTGTATTGATTATCGAAAGCTCAATTCTGCAACTCGCAAGGATCACTTTCCTTTGCCATTCATTGATCAAATGCTAGAGAGATTAGCAGGTCATTCTCATTATTGTTTTCTTGATGGCTATTCAGGATATAATCAGATTGTCATTGCCCCTGCAGATCAAGAGAAAACTATATTTACATGCCCATTTGGTACATTTGCGTATCGATGCATGCCGTTCGGTCTTTGCAATACCCCTGCCACTTTCCAAAGGTGTATGGTAAGTATTTTCTCTGATTATGTTGAGAACATCATTGAGGTATTTATGGATGACTTTAGTGTTTTTGGTGATTCTTTTGATAAATGCCTTGATAACCTTACACTTATACTTCAAAGATGTATGGAAACTAACCTTATTCTAAATTGGGAAAAATGTCATTTTATGGTAGATCAGGGTATAGTTTTGGGACATGTTATTTCTGCTACGGGTATAGAAGTTGATAAATCCAAGATAGATCTTATATGTTCCTTGCCCATTCCCACAAGTGTGCGGGATATTTGTTCGTTTCTCGGTCATGCAGGTTTCTATCGTCGATTCATCAAAGATTTCTCGAAGATAGCATTGCCACTATGCAGATTATTGCATAATGATGTGGCCTTTGAATTTGATGAGAAATGCAAAGAGGCATTTGAGAAACTGAAGGAATTCTTGACCTCAGCTCCAATAATCCAATCTCCAAATTGGAATCATCCATTCGAGATCATGTGTGATGCGAGTGATTATGCTGTGGGTGCCGTTTTGGGTCAACGAATTGGCAGAATTCCACATGCCATGTATTACGCATCTCGGACTTTAAATGATGCTCAACTTAATTATTCTACCACTAAGAAAGAGCTGCTAGCGGTTATTTTTGCTTTAGAAAAGTTTCGATCTTATTTGATTGGTACTAAAGTAACCGTTTATTCTGATCATGCAGCTTTGAGGTACTTGCTCACAAAGAAAGATGCAAAACCAAGGCTTATCAGGTGGATACTCCTTTTACAGGAATTTGACTTGGAGATCAAAGATAAGAAGGGAAGTGAAAACTTAGTTGCAGACCATCTCAGTCGCATTGTCTATGACGAGGATGTACTGCCATTACAAGAAAGTTTTCCGGATGAACAATTGCTGTCTCTACATGTAGCAGCCCCTTGGTATGCAGATATTGTTAATTACTTAGTTACCAAGAAGCTACCACATGACTTGACTCGAACTCAAAAAGACAAGATCAAAAACATTGCCAAATATTACATATGGGATAATCCATACTTATGGAAGTATTGTTCTGATCAAGTGGTAAGAAGGTGTGCTTCTGAATCTAAATTTAATTCAATTTTGACCTTCTGTCATTCTTATGCATGTGGCGGTCACTTCGGACCAAAAAGAACAGCCCTAAAAGTTCTTGATTGTGGATTCTACTGGCCATCATTATTCAAAGATGCATATCTATTTTGCAAAGCTTGTGACCGTTGTCAAAGGACAGGTAATTTAAGTGCCAAAAATCAAATGCCACAAACCCCTATACTTGTTGTTGAGATTTTTGATGTGTAGGGTATTGATTTCATGGGTCCTTTTCCTTCATCTTTTGATAATGTTTACATTATACTTGCTGTGGATTATGTTTCTAAATGGGTGAAAGCAAAAGCTACGAGAACTAATGATTCTAAAGTTGTTGTAGATTTTGTGAAATCTAACATTTTTGCGAGATTTGGAACACCAAGAGCCATGATTAGCGACAGAGGGACACACTTCTGCAACCGATCATTTGAAGCCTTGCTCAAGAAATACAACATCACTCACAAGGTGTCTACTGCATATCATCCACAAACTAGTGGTCAAGTTGAAGTTTTAAATCGAGAAGTCAAGTCCATTCTCGAGAAGACAGTGAATCCGAACAGAAAAGATTGGAGCCTACGACTTAATGATGCACTTTGGGCATACCGGACTGCTTACAAGACATCTATTGGTATGTCTCCGTACAGGTTAGTCTATGATAAGCCATGTCACCTTCCGGTAGAGCTCGAACACAAAGCATGGTGGGCAGTAAAGATTTGTAACATGGAGATAGATGCTACTGGTGAACAAAGGAAGCTTCAATTGCAAGAATTGGAAGAACTTAGAAATGATGCCTATGAGAATTCCAGAATTTACAAGGAGAGAATTAAGGCATTTCATGATAAAATGATCTCCAGGAAGAATTTTGAAGTGGGACAGAAAGTTCTTTTATTTCATTCTCGCCTCAAGTAATTTCCAGGTAAATTACGATCTCGTGGGTTGGACCTTTTGTTATTACTATGTTTTTCCCCATGGTGCAGTGGAAATCAAGAGCTTAAAAACGGATAAAGTATTAAAGGTGAATGGGCACAGGCTGAAGCCTTACTATGAGAATTCAGTGATGCAGGATATCGATGAGGTACCTCTCTACGAGCCAACTTATCTTGATGGTGAGGACAGATAACGTCAGGCTGAGGACGTTAAACCAAGCGCTTATTGGGAGGCAACCCAATGTTTTTGAAACATTAAATAAAAAGAGACAAGAAAGAAAGTAGTAATGATCAATTTTCGTGTGTTTCGAGGAGATGTCATCTCATGGGCTATTATAATTGATCAGGTTTTATCTCTCTTTGCCATTGTCTCATGCTTTGGGTTTGTCTTTTGACTTTCATTTGCTTCTTGTGTTGTTATCTCTTTTATGTGTCTCTAGTTTCGTTTCTGCTCTTTTCTTTTCTTTTCTTGTGTTTAATTTGATTATTCCGTGCTTCGAGTTCAGTTGTGCAACAGCTTGAGGAAACATTCAAACGGGAGTTGAAGCCATTGTTCGAAGGTTTGAAACGTGCATATCTGGGAGAAGAACAAACTCAATCGCATTATCAGTAATATCTCTCCTTTTCTTCTCTTCAATGGATGCTGATATATTTCTATCGAACCTTCGTAAATATTTCCCTTCACTTCCTCAAAATGCTGTGTTTAAAATTTATAAAGTACGGATGACTAGACTTTGTGCATTGATGCTCCTAAATGTGCCTGCTGATATCCGATGGCGTATTAAGCAAGTGAGATTGTCGGTGAGGGGGGGGGGGGCATGACATTTAATCTCACAAAAACACACGCCTTGGTGCTAGGAAAGACATAACTATCGCAAAGAGGCGAAGAGCGAAAAGGTTACAAGTATGTTATAAATGTGCTAGATGGAATTGTAACCAGACTTGTCGTTCATTAGGTTTTGTGTCCAGGAATAGAGAAGATAAACTCTCGGTTATTAAGAATGGTCTGAGTAATGAGTCGCTGGATAATGTTTTATTAGCTCTTGAGTCACATTCTTGTGGACTTGTTCAGCGTGAATTGCTTAATCTATGGACACAATTTCGTGATGAATTGCAGTGTTATAGTCGAGGGAATCTGACTAAAAACGACCCTGTTTGCCAGTTTATAAGAAAACTGGATGGGAAGCAAATCCCCGACTCATAGAAGGCGTTTCAGCCTTACTGGACGTAAAACCAGAGGAAGATGTGAGCCACAATCACAACTACTTGTATATTTGAATGTGTGTTGTTGTTGTCAAATTTCTTTTTTCTTATTTCGTTTGATCTGATTATCAATGTTGTTTTTGTGTTGTTGTTGTTTGTTGATTTTGTTTGTTTTAATTTCAAGTTTTCTTTCTGACAAACCAGATGACTACCCCATGATATAAGCACACGTGGGAGACAAGTGTGGAGGTTTTGTCAACCTCCACCGAAAGTATATCTTTACTTTTCATGCTTCACGTGGGAGACAAGTGTGTCGGTTTTGTCAAACCCCGTCGAAAGTATATTTTCATTTTTCATGCTTCATGTGGGAGACAAGTGTGTAGGTTTTGTCAAACCCCGCCGAAAGCATATCTCATTTTTTCAAATCTTGGGGCGATAAATCTGCATCGAGCAAATCCCACCGAAATTATGTCCCCATGTGTCAAATTTGAGAGTTTTACGTGTGTGTATATATCCATTCTCCATATTTTCAAATGTCATTATTATAACCTATCTTACACTTGAAAAGCATATTACCTAACGTGCGTCATTATCTTACACAAGGTTAGAGCACTTGTAGACATGGAGAAAACACCAATTCGGCGATTCCAAACTATATGCGTATTTTGTGGATCACAATTTGGTAAAGATGGAGAGTTTACAACAGCAGCTCTTGATCTTGGTAGGACATTAGTTGCAAGGGGTATTCATTTGATTTATGGAGGGGGTAGTCTTGGGTTAATGGGGTGTGTGTCAACAGCTGCAACCCTAGGCGGGAGCAAAGTTCTTGGCATTATCCCTAAACCTTTAGCTGTACAAGATATCGTAGGCAACACAATTGGGGAAGAGTTACAAGTCTCTAGCATGCATGAGCGTATTGCACATATGGTTGTTAAGTCCGATGCATTTATAGCTTTACCCGGTGGTTAAGGTACATTAGAGGAGATATTTCAAATCACCTCTTGGGCACAGCTAAACATCCATCGGAAACCCATTGGTTTGTTAAATGTCAATAATTTTTTTGATGGTTTGTTGTCTTTTCTTGATCAAGCAG
This sequence comes from Boswellia sacra, assembly GCA_013180625.2. Taxonomy (NCBI): domain Eukaryota; kingdom Viridiplantae; phylum Streptophyta; class Magnoliopsida; order Sapindales; family Burseraceae; genus Boswellia; species Boswellia sacra. The sequence goes on from SNVD02005969.1 coordinate 19,751, forward strand.
TAGAAAAAAACTTTATCTTACAGTCGGCAAGGCAAATCCTAGTTACAGCTTCAACTGCAGGGGAGTTAATTGACAAATTACAAGCATTCGTCTATTCGCCTGATCCAACCATAGCTCGGATAGATTGGTTTGGAGAAGGCAATAAGAGGCGTAAACTGGATTTAACGCTCCATCTGTAATCTTTATCTGCTGGTTTGCTTCATTTTCATTTGCTTTCTCTTTGTTGTGTTTATTTGAGTTTTTTTATGTCATTTCTTTTGAGTTTTTCAGGTTGTTTCTTTCACCCCAGGTAATATTTTCTAATGTTGGCTTTTAGAGTGGTGGCTTAAAAAGTTCAAGTTCTCTTGAAACGTATTTTGGATCTCTTTAATCCGTAATGGCTGAATAAGGAGGCTAACTTCTAAACTTTTTAGACCCATTCTAACTGACTTGTTTGTGTTTGCTGATTTGATGGACTTTATTATTTTCTGAGTAAGTTTAGTTTTATGTAATTTCGAGTTGTTGTGTGTTTTTGTCTTTATCAGTTTCGATTCAAAAAAAAAAAACATTGTGGAAAAACCTGAGAATGGCAGAATATGGGTTTTCTTAACTCTTGAAACGCATTCTCTCTCAATAAATCTGTAGTTTGTTTATTTTATGTTGTTTGAAGTGTCTTGTTTCTTGTTTGTTCTTTCATAATAAAGGTATATAGGCTGGAAACCTTAAGTCTGCGGGCTACTGGTCCTAAGGATTGTTGAAATATACAATCTTGACTCAGGTGTAACAACGCCACGTACCTCTTTTCTTGCATTTTGTAGGTCGATGATAAGATAATGATTGAATTAAGAATAACTCTTGGAAAATTATAAATGATGCATGGATCTGTGTGCTTGAAATGTTTATTTGTTTTCGCTTTGCTTTTGATTCCTTGCGCAACATTGAGCACTGAGCTATTATCACTGAGTTATTTGTTCACTTAGAGAAAGTTTAGGTAATTTAAATGTTTCTTCAGATTTCAATGAATTCTAGAACTTGTTTGATGGTCACTCGAGGCGAAATCCTAGACTGTGCAACATTGGGGAAATGATTTAGGCCATCTTGGACCGTTTGAGCCTTAATAGCCAACCTTGACTAAAATTGATCGTTAGTTACCCCTTTGAGCCTCTGTAAGCCTTTTTCTTTGTTAACTCACTAAAAGATTTCCTAACCTCAAATGAATTTGTTCCAAACAGTTTATCCCTTACCTATGAGCATGTAAATCATTCATAATTAAATTTTGAGCTATGTTCTGGTTTGGGGAAGTTAGAGGAGGTTGGGATGTGTCATGAGCAATGCAAGTGAGTTCTATTGTGTTTGAAAAAAAAAAAAGAAGAAAAAAAAGCAATCTGTACTTATCATCCACGTACTTACACATTGAGGACAATGTGTTGTTTAAGTGTGGGGGAGGGGAAGTGTAATAAAAAAAAAAGAACAAAAAAAGAACAAAAGAAGAAGAATAAAAGATCTATACCCTTAAGTGTTCTTAAAAAGAATGAAACAACAAAGTGTGGGGGTGTAGTTTTCTTTTGTTTTCTACAAAAAAAAAAAAAGATTGAGTGTTCTAAATAAGTTTGGGGGAGTAACCTGGTGAATTGAAATGAAGTTGTGTTATAGGGTTGAGCTCTACATAGTCTTGAATGATTTATGATGCGTTCAAAACTAGCAAGTATACTAGTCGCACAAGTAATAAAGTGATGAGTAAGATATCATTCCCACGAGGATTGATTCTAATTGAATTTGTTATTCGTATGCAAAAACAGAATAAACGGGGGGTTTTTGTTGATTGATTAACTAGATGAAATATTAATGCAAGTAAAGAATAATACAATGCAAATTTAAACAGATTGAAAAATCAATGAGAGAAATTTGGTTAAGGGATCCTTCTCTACCACAAGATATGGATTTGTGAATTAATTGTAGAATTGTCATCCAATTACACCATTGAAATTATCAACCGTAGATAACAACAAGCTCTATTATCTCAATCTTTCCTTACTTTGTTGTTAAACAAAACAGGCTCTTTATTTAATCTCTATCCATTAAACAACCTAGAACAAGCTCTCTAAATTTAATTAAATGGATGCATTACGATAAGAAAGATAGGTTGATCTAAGCAATAAACACACAAGCTCGGATTATTTAACTTAGGTTGTATTCTCCAATTGCAATCTCTGATCACAATTGTGCTACTAAGGATTAGAAATTCAAGACAATTACGGATCAAGATTTCTAGTCTAGCAATAGACAACAACCAGATTATATTCAGTTGGCCATTCGAAATACAATCCAGCAAGCAATCATAAGCATTAGATTTAGGAAAATACAAGCAAATTCAATTAGCGAATTGGATAACAACTTCTTGCACAATCAACTTACAAAAACCATATCAGGGGCTTTGAAATCACCCTCAACCAATTCAGATTCAGTTACACATGTTTAAGAACATGGTAAATACAATACAACATGGAGACATTCCAGAAAATGAAAGGGAAAGGGAAAACTTAGCAAATTTGATGAAATCTCTTAGGATTTATAGTTCTTCCTCTTTCCAAGCCTTCAATCTCCTTCAAGAACTCCAAGAGATGAGAGAAATCCAAAGATGCAGCCTCCTCCATGTTCTCCCCTCTTCAAGTTATCAAAATAAAACCCTAAAATGTGTTTAAATACTCTGCTACAGTAACCTGCTACAGTGTCCGTATTATACATGCTACAGTGATTTGTGGAATTACATTTCTATACTTCTCACACTGTTTTGATTACAACTTTTGGTACACTGAATGGATTTATAAACCGTAAATTTCTCCAGAAAATAGACTTCGAGAGCGTTCCAACGGTATATAATATGTCATCGGGTTCATTGTATATCAATACAATTAAATCCGAGAAGATGGTTGACTAGCAGAGGTGAAAATGAAGGGTTTTACTCCATTTTTGTGCAAGTTGCTCCAAAACTCCTACAAACATCAAAACCACAAAAAAAACATAAAAATACCAAGGAATATAGCAAAGAAACATGGACGAATTGATATGAAAATGTTATATAAATATACACTTATCAAATTCCCCCACACTTAGACTTTGCTAGTCCTCGAGCAACTACGACAATATGAAATAAAACTAAACCGAAACAGAATCAACAAAAATTAAAACACACAAATGCTTCATCTTGCAAATAGGCCTCAAAGATTGTACTTAATTATAACCTAAGGAAAACTTCAAAATAATGCACTTGATCAAGAATTTTATCTCAAAGATTAGTTTCACTTCATTTCAATTCCTCAAGTGTGTGTGTATAGAGCCATTCTCACCTAATCACTTGTAACCCGGATGAGTTTATGCATAAAAATGAATCATATTTAATATTGAAGATATGTGTATAAATGAACTCCATAGGCCTGCTTTTCAAGTCACTCTCCACTAATGTAGACATGCACAACACCAAGGATCAAGTAGGACTTATTA
>SNVD02005970.1:0-23723 GCA_013180625.2 Boswellia sacra
ATTCCTGACCTGTCTATGGATCAGAGACCTGTGAAAGAACTTGGTATTCTGATCCCCCAAAGAGAGCCATTGGATCCTTGACCTCTGTCGAAAAAAAGCCTCCTCATCACTGCACAACTGGGAATACTGCTTAGCATAAACTCTCTCAGCCAGAATACATTCTGGCGAATATGGGTTCTCATCCAGAGCGGCCTGAGCTGCAGCCCACTGAGCCCGAGCCTCAATGACTCTGCTAGAAATGTGACTAGAATCCTTAGCATGCAAAGCCTTAAACTCACGCTTTAGAAGGCCCAATTTCTGTGTGATTCGAAACATGGGATCTCCTCCCACATGCATAGACCATACTCGCTGAACCATCTCCAAGAAATCCTCTCGGTCAGCCCAAAAGTTCAAAAATTTAAAGGGACTAGAGATCTGCCAGCGCCGATCTCCAAATCTGATGACCATAGCACTGTGATCAGAGACATCCCGAGGAAGAACCTCAGAAGTTGTGTGAGGCCAAGTTATGAACCATGAAGCACTACCAAAACTCCAATCAAGAGTCCGAAGAATAGTACCATCTCCCTGCTGCCCATTATGCCAAGTATACCGAAGGCCCAAGGATGGAACCCTGATTAGCTCTGCGTCATGAAGGCATTGACCAAACTCATCCATGTAACCATGCCATGCTTGATCCCCACCAACTCTATCTGAAGAGCGCAAGATCGCATTGAAATCACCCAATGCCAACCAAGGTGAGTCACCAAACCCCATGGACTGAGCTCTGAGAAAATCCGACAACTGTCGACGAACACCCGGATCGTTAGAGCCATAAACAAAGATCAGACCAAAAGAAACCCCATCTGATAATCTGGTAACCCGACAAACGATCCACTATGGAGAAAACTGTAAACCACTCAAACTGTACAAAGTGGGATCCCAACACACCAAAATTCTACAAGCAATGGACAAAGTGGCATTGGATAAGAAATTCCAAGAAGGACAAGTATCTGAAACAACTGAAGCAAGGTGCTGCTGCTCAACCTTAGTCTCTAACAGACCAATTAAACCTAAAGAATACTTAGAAACCCAGTTTCTAACTGCTCGCTGTGTAGAGAATCCGTTAAGGCCTCTAATATTCCAACTTCCTATCATAGAAAACTGGAAACACTCAGAAATCAATAAGAAAAATCATCGGGGGCGCATGCCCCCTCTACCCCCATTACCACCCTTTTTACTCTGACCTTTGTTACTCTTACCAGCAGGAGGAGCAACAGTGGATTTTGGAACAGTGGCAGGTGGTCGACTATCCAAATGTGTCACAGTAGATTTTGGAGGATCCGGAGCAACAAACCCCTCTGGAAGATCAATCCCTGAAGAAACAGTCAAAGCATCTATAGGGTTGGAGGAGCACTTCAATATCTGATCCTGGTCGTCCTCAATAGGAGATAGTGAATCAGAATCAGATCCAGACTCCGAACCTGAACCAGTGGTAGAAAACTTACCCATCATAGCAAAGATCCTGTCAATCGAAGTTGACTTCGTATTCACTGGAGTCGAAGTCAATGCAGCGAGAGGCCCTGCTGGTGCGGATTCTGTAGCAATGCCTTTACCTTTGTCCTGTAGAACTGGGGTTACATCTGCATCAAGAATCCGATCCTGACCAGCCTCTAATGCTGCAATAGCAGGGTCACCCATCTTCCCATGTTCATGTAAAACAATGGCTGTAGTGGTATCCGGCACCTCGGCCTCTCTAGATGAGGAATGCACAACAGCCACGGGACAGGTATGGCCAAACAGGCAACATTTGGAACATCGTTTCGGTTTCCACTCATATTCCACTCTGATCTTTATAGGCTCCGAGGATAGCTTACACCGGATCTCAAAGTCCTTCATTGGGGGATGCTCCGCATCCACCTCAACACAAACCCTAGCATAGGATAACCTGGTATGCTCATACGTCATCCTGTCACATGATAATGGCCGGCCAACCATACTAGAAACAGCACTGAGTGCTCTAGCTGACCACAGTGGAAATGGTAATCCATGTAACCGAACCCATACTGGAATCCTGGAAATCCTACGCTGGTCAAAAGAGAAATGAGGATTCCACTGCTGGAGGATGATGTGCTTCCCACCAAACATCCAAGGCCCCCTCTCTAAAATAGCATAAACATCCTATATAGTTCTGAATCTGAATATCAAAAAACCTGTCCCCGTAGAGCGGACATCCTCCAAACCACTAGATTGCCATGCACGCATAGCAATGGAGCGTGCGGCATGGAAAGGCATAGTATATCCTGAAAAAAATACCACAATACACTGCATCCAATCAGCCCCAGCATCATCAACCATATCATCAGGGAGCTCAAGAATCGAACCTGGGACCTTTTGGGGTATCGAGTCAAGAGAAAATCTAGAGCTAGCCTCAGTAACCCGAACCCTATCAGCCCAAGAGCCAGGTTGTTTGGGTAAAGGTTGTGTGTGGGTAGTGTTTTGAGTCGGTGGATGTGTTTGAGTGGTATGAGGTGGGCGTTGGGGCTGGTTAATTTTGGTAGGTGCGGAGGTGGCCATGGTAAGGACAGTGTAGTACAAGCTAGGAAAATGAGCGGTGAAAATAGTGGGTAACTTAGAACCCGAAGCAAACAACCCAAACAACTCCAAAATTCCAAATCACCGATCAACAATCAAATCAACCAAAACTCCAAAATAGTGGTTAACTCCAACCCAAAGCAGTCAACCCAAACAAACTCCAAAATTCCAAAATACCAACCAACAATCAAATCAACCAAACCTCCAAAATACCAACCAACAATCAAATCAACCAGGCCACAAATTCAACAATATCCCAACTAAAAATAACTCAACAACAGCAAACACAAAAGAAGAAACAAGGAAAAGGCACAAGAAATGCAAACCCGTCACCAATCGATAGCCAAATTCCCGTGAAGGCAAGGTTGTCAACAGAGATCACCTTCGTTAGGCATCAATGGACTAACCAACCTATGCCTTTGAAATTGTGTGTCTGACTACTTCCAATATTGTAAGATACACTCAAATCCAGCGGCCGGATCGGTCGATAGAGGCTAAAAACCGTGGCTGGATCAAAGAGACTATAACCAGGAAATTCCGGCAAAGCTTCTGTTTCAGGCGATATCTCCCTCCTCTGAACTCTTCTGGTGATGTGCCAGGCGGGGATGGAATCAGCTTGTTCTCAGCTTTCCAACACCGTAGGTCAGAGCAAAAACCAACGGCTAGATCAACCAGTATAGGGCAGAAAGCGTGACAACGTCGATCAGGTAGGTGCAGAAACGAGTAACAGGGCGTTAATGTCCAGGCTGATATCTCCCTCCACACAAAACTTCAACCAACCAGCCAGATGGGGTTAGAATCGTCTGGAAATAAGCTTTCCAACGCCGTATGACAGGCCAAAATCCAACGGCTAGATCGTTCTGTATAAGCAAAAGAGTGCGGCTGGGTCGATCTGGCAAGCCAAGAACAGAATCCGGCGGCGCTACTGTTACCAGCGATATCTCCGGCAACCAGAATCACCAGCAAATTTGCCGGTCAGGGTTGTAAGCACCTATGTCTCAGCTTTCCAACGCCATATCATAAGCACAATTCCAACGGCTAGATCAACCCCTATAGGGCAGAAAACGCGACAACGTCAATCAGGAAGGTGCAGAAACGAGTAACAGGGCGTTAATGTCCAGGCTGATATCTCCCTCAACACCAAACTTCAACCAATCAGCCAGATGGGGTTGGAATCGTCTAGAATTAAGCTTTCCAACACCGTATGATAGGCTGAAATCCAACGGTTAGATCGTTCTGTATAAGCAAAAGAGTGCGGCTGGGTCGATCTGGCAGGCCAAGAAACAGAATCCGACGGCGCTAATGTTACCAGCGATATCTCCGGCCACCGGAATCACCAGCAAATTTACCGGTCAGCGTTGGAAGCATCAATGTCTCAGCTTTCCAACGCCATATCATAAGCACAATTCCAACGGCTAGATCCTCCCAAAAGAGCAAAAGAGTACAGACTGTTCGATTGAAACTAGGAGCAGAAATACCTGGTGGCGTTACTGTTCCGGCTGATTTCTCCCACTTCCGATGGCGGCTGACCACCTACCATACACCGTTGGAATCGTGAGTCCGTCAGCTTTCCGATGGCACCACTCTTGCTCAAGGATGATGCCGGAAATTGACTGTAGAGACCAAAATCCGGCGGTTGGTTCAGAGAAAAAGTTGAGAGAATTTCTAACCCTCCCTAAACCCTAAACCCTAAACCCTAAACCCTAAACCCTAAACCCTAAACCCTAAACTTTTTTTTGAAAAAATTAATAATTACATTAAAGAAAACCAATTTACATGATACGAGGGGCATACCCCAAGGAAGTCACAAAGGACACAAAATACAAAAAGGGCAGAAAAACCCGATCGAAGCAACAACAAAGGACCAAAATAGCCCAAAAAAAACAAGAACAAAACTAAGGTAGGCACGCAGGCCTTAGGCAAAAATTACCGAAACAAACTAGTCAGCTATGCCCCAAATGGCCCGAAACTGTGCAGAAATCACAAATTTATCCTTCAAGTCAAGAACCCGAGTCCGAATCAAATCATAAATATCCCCTGTGATTTCTGGACGAGTACGACGTCGCTGCTGAAAAATACGATTGTTCCTTTCATACCAGATAAAATAAACCGTGGCAGAAAGAACCAACCGTGCAAGCACATGTCGAAAATCCTTTCGACTTTGTAGATGAAGGGAGGACCACTGAAGAAGCGAACCCCAACAAAAGGATGGCCATGTCATAAGAGTCTTCGCTGTCATCTCTCGCCAGATGGAAGAGGAAAATGGACAACGAAAGAAAAGATGTCCATGTGTCTCCGTGTCTGATCCACACAAAACACATGTTGCGAAGGATATTGTGCCATGACGCCGAAGACGATCCATAGTATGCAACCTCTCTAAAGAGGCGAGCCAAAGGATAAAAGAGTGTCTAGGGACATGACCCGGGAACCAGAGCAAGTGATGAAAAGAGTTCACCGATCGTCTAGCCCGCAGAATATCCCAAGCTGAGTCAATGGAAAAGATACCCGAAGGGTGTCCCTTCCAAACCTGGTGATCAGAAGCCCCAATAGTCGGATGAAACGTGATTGAGTCCCAAATCAACTGAAGATCCGACCCTCCAATCGGAAAATTCCAATCCCCATCCTGAATAATATCCGACACCCTAGCATTCGATGGTAGGCCCGTGGATGATAGAGTTCGAAAAGAAAACAAATCACATAGGGGTCCCTGCGGAAGCCAATAATCCTGCCACAGAGAGGTGTCCCTGCCATCTCCAATACAAGTGGTAAATTTACCTCTGCACCAATCCCTGCTCAGAAGAATCTTCCGCCAAGACCAGGATGCCCCAGAAGTAACCCGAACCTGCCAAAAGGACCGACCTCGAAGAAGCACATGGTGAACCCACGAAGACCAAGTGGAGGACTTGTCCGAGAGCAATCTCCAAATGTGTTTCAAAATAGCCGCCCGGTTCCAATCCTTAACCCGTTTAATCCCCAGACCTCCTTCCTTTAAAGGGTGACAAACCGAGCTCCATGCTACCTTTGCCCCAAAACGAGAGAGAGAAGTACCTCTCCAAAGAAAGGCTGCAAGAATACCCTCAATCCTCCGCACCACTGCTGTAGGCAGAATGAACATGGAGGACCAATAGACCTGGATAGAAAAAAGCACTGATTTGATTAGCTGGAGCCGACCAGCATAAGTCAGACTCGCGGAAGTCCATAACCGGATTCTAGACACGATCCTCTCAATCAAAGGCTCACAATCCGATAGTCGTAATCGAGTACTAAGCAAAGGTACTCCCAAATATCTGACAGGTAGAGTGCCAATCTGAAAATCCAAGATAGCCTGTAAAGCGATTTGCTTATCCTCACTAACCCCTGAGAAGAAGACATGGCTCTTGGCTGAATTGGTAACCAACCCGGAGAGCCATGCAAACTCATCTAAAGCATCTCTGATCACTTTTACAGAAACATCATCTGCTCACGGGCTGAGACGAATTGCAGATCGAAGAATTGGCTGAAAGAAGAATTGCAGATCGGGCTGAGACGAAGGTGACTACGCTGGTGGTGACTATTCACTCCCCACCTGAGGCGAGTGAATAGTGAAAACCGATTGTCTTCTTGCACAGATTTGAACGTCTTCCAGTCAAAATCTCCAAGGGCTCAAGAAGGAAAGTTTGATTATCGTGCTTAGATCTACAATATGCGTAAATCCTAAGACCTAACTCACAAAACCGGCGAAGTGAACAGTAACTCCGGCGGTGTCATTTGAGAGAAAAAAATTTTTCTTCCTAAACCCTAAACCCTAAACCCTAAACCCTAAACCCTAAACCCTAAACCCTAAACCCTAAACCCTAAACCCTAAACCCTAAACCCTAAACCCTAAACCTAAACCCTAAACCCTAAACCCTAAACCCTAAACCCTAAACCTAAACCCTAAACCCTAAACCCTAAACCCTAACCCTAAACCCTAAACTTTTTTTTGAAAAAGTTACTTAGTAATATTAATCCAAAAATGTTATAATGTACAAAAATCCGAGGGGCATACCCCAAGATTACAAAAGGACATGAAGTCCAAACAAACAAACCAACAAAAGATAGAAAATAAAGGCCACAAGCGGCCTAATCAATGTAAAACAAGCCACAAACGGCCTTAACAACATAAATGAGAAATGACCACATCCGGTCTAAATCAAAAAAATACAAAAGCTTTAACCCTTCTTATTTTTCTTCTTCTTACCCTTCCGTACAGGGGTAGCTGGGGTGTCCGAATGATCATGATCAATCCTATCAATTTGTTCTTCATCACTTAGCCTATTCAAAGGCTCAAATCGAGAGGGAGAAGACTCAGGAGGTTGTCCTGTATTTATTCGCCCTGACGAAACGGATGCCTCACGATTGGTAGAACACTGGATAGTACCTAAAAGCCTACCCTGGTCAGTCGCGAAAGGAGATAGAGAGTCAGAATCTGAGACCGACTCTGCACTCGAGGCTGTGGCCTTCATAGGAGGAACAACTTGCACTGGCAAATTTGCTGGAAAAGCAACAAGCTTTGGACTCTCAGCGACCTTGGTCGCAACCTTACCCGAATTCAAAGGAGTACCATCAGAAGAGGTGCTATCCGGGTCGTTAGCCTCATTCTTATCCTGACCTGTAGTCTTTTCGGGTTCCGGACAACGGTGTCCAAACTTACAACATTTGGAGCAACGTTTTGGGACCCACTCATATTCAACTTGAATTTGGATGGGCTCTGGAGAAAGCTTGCATATGAACTCAAAGTTCCGAATCAGAGGGTGCTTTGCATCCAGAAGAACACATACCCTCGCATACTCTAATCTGGAGAGATCAGAAGTCATCTTGTCACAAGATAAAGGTTCTCCAACCATGCTGGAGACAATACTAAGACCTTTGGTTGTCCACAGAGGGAACGGTAGGCCATATAATCGGATCCAAACAGGAATATACCTCAATTGATTTGTATTAAAATCTAAATGTGGGTTCCAAGGTTGTAAGACAATTGTTTTACCTCCAAACATCCAAGGACCGCGAGCAATGATGTTATGAACCTCTTCCTCAGTTCGGAAACGGAAAATGAGAAAACCCTTGTTCGTGGAACGGACGTCTTCTAAGCCACTCGTTTTCCATGCACGCATGGCCAACGAGCGAGCAGCATGAAAAGGCATCACATATCCTGGAAAGAAACCAACAAGACATCTACGCCATTCGGCCACATTCTCATCAACAATCTCATCCGGGATCTTCAGAATTGTCCCCGGTTCCTTGGGGTCAATCCGGATTAGTTTGCACCGGGTACTCGAATCGGTGATTTTAATCTTGTCAGCCCAAGAACCAGCAGTTGTCTTGGGTGGGTCCATCCAGTGAATACGAATCAAATACAATGCAAAATCATAAAAAGAGATGAAAAAACGAAGACAAACCGGTCACCGAAGTGGCGCGGCTTCCAAAGTCGTCGATACCTCTTTATAAACAATAATCCACAAGGAATCAAGGGAGTGGTCAAGAAGGAAACTTGCGTGGAATAACCCGATGAGCAAACTGGAAAAAACTCGAAAAACAGTCCGCCGGATGAATAGTGTCGTCGCCACGGGAAAAGTGTCCCCCGAAAATTTATTCACGATTTCTGGCTGATATGCTTAGAATCTGATAATGCAACAGAAGAGAAGAATGACCGGCGACGCTTGATCTACAATTCTGTGCAGGAGGTGACAACCCACTCGCCGTTGGCCGGAGAAGCGGCGTGAACAGTAAACAAAACAGCCGTGGACGGAGAAGATAGCAATGGAATCAGGTATTAGCGCTGAAGGGAAAGTTGTAGATCGGGCTTAACCAAAGGCAATGGTATCGGCGGTGACTATTCACGCGCCATACGGTGGTGGTGAATAGTAAAAAACCGAAATTTTAACGCCGTGGATGGAGGGGTTACAGGCCGAAGCAGATGATGGTGCTGAAGGAGAAAATGAAGATCGAGGCAAGGCGAAGGCAGTGATGATGGCGGTGACTATTTACGTGCTGGTCGGTGACGAATGAATAGTAAATCCGGTTGCGGTTATGGGCAATTTTGAACACTTTCCGGAAAGTTTCTGATGAGGGCCAAGAAGGAAAGTGTCTTCAGGGTATCCCGATCTACCACATACATAAATTTGAGGGGCTGATTTGCCAAACGGCCGGAATGAATAGTATTTTCCGGCGACCCAGTTGAGAGAAAAAATTTTTCCAAAACCTCCCCCCCCTCCCTACCCTCCCTCCCTAAACCCTAAACCCCAAACCCCAAACCCCAAACCCCAAACCCTAAACCCTAAACCCCTAAACCCTAAACCTTAAACCCTAAACCCTAAACCCTAACCCTAAACCTAAACCCTAAACCCTAAACCCTAAACCCTAAACCCTAAAACCTAAACCCTAAAACCCTAAAACCCTAAAACCCTAAAACCCTAAACCCTAAACCCTAAACCCTAAACTTTTTTTTTTGGGAAAAGTTACTTAGTAATATTAATCCAAAAATGTTAAAATGTACAAAAATCCGAGGGGCATACCCCAAGATTACAAAAAGACATGAAGTCCAAACAAACAAACCAACAAATGATAGAAAATAAAGGCCACAAGCGGCCTAAACAATGAAAAACAAGCCACAAACGACCTTAATAACATAAATGAGAAATGACCACAGTCGGTCTAAATAAAAAAAATACAAAAGCTTTAACCCTTCTTATTTTTCTTCTTCTTACCCTTCCGTACAGGGGTAGCTGGGGTATCCGAATGATCATGATCAATCCTATCAATTTGATCTTCATCACTTAGCCTATTCAAAGGCTCAAATCGAGAGGGAGAAGACTCAGGAGGTTGTCCTGTATTTATTCGCCCTGACGAAACGGATGCCTCACGATTGGTAGAACACTGGATAGCACCTAAGAGCCTACCCTGGTCAGTCGCGAAAGGAGATAGAGAGTCAGAATCTGAGACCGACTCTGCACTCGAGGCTGTGGCCTTCATAGGAGGAACAACTTGCACTGGCAAATTTGCTGGAAAAGCAACAAGCTTTGGACTCTCAGCGACCTTGGTCGCAACCTTACTCGAATTCAAAGGAGTACCATCAGAAGAGGTGCTATCCGGGTCGTTAGCCTCATTCTTATCCTGACCTGTAGTCTTTTCGGGTTCCGGACAACGGTGTCCAAACTTACAACATTTGGAGCAACGTTTTGGGACCCACTCATATTCAACTTGAATTTGGATGGGCTCTGGAGAAAGCTTGCATATGAACTCAAAGTTGCGAATCAGAGGGTGTTTTGCATCCAAAAGAACACATACCCTCGCATACTCCAATCTGGAGAGATCAGAAGTCATCTTGTCACAAGATAAAGGTTCTCCAACCATGCTGGAGACAATACTAAGACCTTTGGTTGTCCACAGAGGAAACGGTAGGCCATATAATCGGATCCAAACAGGAATATACCTCAATTGATTTGTATTAAAATCAAAATGCGGGTTCCAAGGTTGTAAGACAATTGTTTTACCTCCAAACATCCAAGGACCGCGTGCAATGATGTTATGAACCTCTTCCTCAGTTTGGAAGCGGAAAATAAGAAAACCCTTGTTCGTGGAACGGACGTCTTCTAAGCCACTAGATTTCCATGCACGCATGGCCAACGAGCGAGCAGCTTGAAAAGGCATCACATATCCCGGAAAGAAGCCAACAAGACATCTACGCCATTCGGCCACATTCTCATCAACAATCTCATCCGGGATCTTCAGAATTGTCCCCGGTTCCTTGGGGTTAATCCGAATTAGTTTGCACCGGGAACTCGAATCGGTGATTTTAATTTTGTCAGCCCAAGAGCCAGCAGTTGTCTTGGGTGGGTCCATCCAGTGAATATGAATCAAATACAATGCAGAATCATAAAAAAGAGATGGGAGAACGAAGGCAAACCAGTCACCGAAGCGGCTCGACTTCCAAAGTCGTCGACATCTCTTTATAAACGATAATCCACAAGGAATATGCAGCTCGACCAAAAGGCAAAGTTGTGTGAAATAGCCTGAGGAACAATCTGGTCAGAGTTTATGAACAGTGATACCGGCCGGTTGAACAGTGAAATCCGGAGTTGAATAGTGTCACCCGAATGAAGAGATGGTGATTTGAGGGACTTGCGGTTAGAAACGGGTGACGCCCAAGAAGGGAAAGTTGGTCAGCATTGCTCGATCTACAAGGTGGTGGTGGAGGTGAGATGCAACTCGCCGTTTTCCGGCGAGAGGTGGCGGTGAATAGTAAATCCGAAACTTTGTGGCCTTGAACGGAGGTGATGCGGCGCGAATCTGGTGGTGCTGATGAAGGGAAATTTGTAGATCGTCGACTGATCTACAAGAATTTGATGGAGGTGAGATGCCACTCGCCGGTGACAGCGGCGGCCGGCAGTGAATAGTGAAATATCCGAAACTTCAAGGCCTTGAACGAAGGTGTTGCGGCGCAAATCTGGTGGTGCTGAAGAAGGGAAAGTTGTAGATCGAGCTAAGGCCAACACGATGGTGTTGGAGGCGTTGTTTCACTCGCCGGTTGGCAGCGGATGAATAGTGAATCCGAACACTGTTTTCGATGGTTTTGATCGCCTTCCGGTCGGAATCTGAAGAGGGTCAAGAAGGAAAGTTTTCTCAGGCTATTCTGATCTACAACATATGTAAATCTCAAAGGCTGATTCGTCAAATGAGCGGAGTGAACAGTAACTCCGGCGACCCTAATTGAGAGAAAATTTTCTCCCTCCCTAAACCCTAAACCCTAAACCCTAAACCCTAAACCCTAAACCCTAAAACCCTAAAACCCTAAACCCTAAACCCTAAACCCTAAACCCTAAACCCTAAACCTAAACCCTAAAACCCTAAACCCTAAACCCTAAACAAGGATCAGTAGGCTGTATACTATCTAATGGTGATATATTAAGAGTCTTAGAGTTAGCTTCTGAGGATGATGGAGTCGATGGATCATCAGACAAGGAAGCCTCCTTGTTTATAGTACACTCCGGCAAGTGATAAGGCCCAGGCCGAAACTGATCTGTCTTAACAATAGCAAGTGAATCAGGAGCCATCTCAGACTCTGAATCCGGATCCGATGATAAAATATCATCCTTAGCAATAGTCACCAAAGCCCTGTCAATAGCAACTGGTCCCACAATTGCTAAGGTAGAAGCTGAATGCTCAGTATGATCAACTTCTGTAACATCAGGGGCTATAGCCTTTCCCTTGCCCCTCGAGGTGGGGACTGAAGTAGTAACTGGCGTCTTAGCCTCACGAGATGCAGGATGCACAACCGGCACGTGACAGGTATGTCCAAATAAGCAACACTTAGGACAACGTTTCGGTTTCCATTCATATTCTACTCTGATCTTGATAGGCTCAGAGGATAGCTAACACCGGATCTCAAAGTCCTGCACTGGAGAATGCTCCGCATCTATCTCAACACAAACCCGGGCATAAGATAACCGAGTCCGCTCATATGTCATCTTGTCACAAGATAATGGTCGACCAACCATACTCGAAACAGTACTAAGAGCTTTGGCTGACCACAGAGGAAATGGTAGCCCATGCAAGCGAACCCAGACTGGGATCCTGGAGATCTTACTCTGGTCAAAGGAGAAGTGAGGATTCCACTGTTGGAGAATGATGTGCTTCCCACCAAACATCCAGGGTCCTCTTTCTAAAATGTCATGGACCTCCTCTACGGTCCTGAATCTGAATATCAAGAAGCCTGTCCCAGTAGAGCGGACATCCTCCAAACCACTAGATTTCCATGCACGCATGGCAATGGAACGTGCAGCATGAAAAGGCATAGTATATCCCGGAAAGAATCCCACAATACAGCGTAGCCAATCAGCCCCAGCATCATCTACCAAATCATCTGGGAGCTCAAGGATCGAACCTGGGACCTTTTTGGCTATCGGGTCAAGGTGAAATCTAGTGTTAGCCTCAGTAACCCGAATCCTGTCAGCCCAAGAACCGGGTGTTTTAGGTAAAGGTTGTGTGTGGGTGGTTTTTTGAGTAGGAGGGTGTGTTTGAGTGTCACGAGGTGGGTGTTTTGGCTGGTTAGGTTTGGTAGTGGCGGGGGCGGCCATGGTGGAGATGGTGTGGTGCAGGCTAGGAAAAATATGGTGAAAAAACTCTAAGTAGCAAACAACCCAAACCAGACGAGAACTCCAAAGAATCCAACCAACAATCCAAATACCAACAGTCCAAACAACCAGTGCACACAAAATAGCAAATTCACAACAGTTTAAAAATAAGCGAAAGATGATAAAGTGAAATTGCAGTAGTGGGTGCGCATACCGGTCACCAAATCGGGCATGAAATAAAACTGATGAATAGTTCTCATCGACGTCGCTCCTTAGATTTTATTATCCACAAGGAATTTGAGGGTCGACCAAGAAGCAAATATGCATGAAATAGGCCGAGGAGCAACCTGCCAGGATCGGTAAATAGTATCACCGGATGAACAGTGCCTCCGTTATCGGGAATAGTATTCCCGAAAAGAAAAATGCGATTTCAAGAGAAAAAACTGGGAATCTGACAACGCAACACAAGTGAAAGTTCATCGACGACTCCTGAGCTACAGACTGATGCCGGAGGTGACGACCCACTTGTCGTCCAAGAGAAAACCGGTCGTGAACAGTAATTAAAAAAGGTCGTGAACGGGGTAGAAGACAGTCGAACCAGGTTTCGGCGCTGAAAGAAGAATTGCAGATCGGGCCGAGACGAAGGTGACTACGCTGGTGGTGACTATTCACTCGCCACCTGAGGCGAGTAAATAGTGAAAACCGATTGTCTTCTTGCACAGATTTGAACGTCTTCCAGTCAAAATCTCCAAGGGCTCAAGAAGGAAAGTTTGATTACCGTGCTTAGATCTACAATATGCGTAAATCCTAAGACCTAACTCACAAAACCGGCAAAGTGAATAGTAACTCCGGCGGTGTCATTTGAGAGAAAAAATTTTTTCTTCCCTAAACCCTAAACCCTACCCTCCCCTAAACCCTAAACCCTAAACCCTAAACCCAGAACCCTAAACCCTAAACCCTAAAACCTAAACCCTTAACCCTAAACCCTAAACCTTAAACCCTAACCCTAAACCCTAAACCCTAAACCCTAAACTTTTTTTTTGTAAAAATTAATAATTACATTAAAGAAAACCAATTTACATGATACGAGGGGCATACCCCAAGGAAGTCGCAAAGGACACACAATACAAAAGGACAGGAAAACCCGATCGAAACAACAATAAAGGACCAAAATAGCCCAAATAAACAAGAACAAAACTAAGGCAGGCACGCAGGCCTAAGGCAAAAATTGCCGAAACAAACTAGTCAGCTATGCCCTAAATGGCCCGAAACTGTGCAGAAATCACAAATTTATCCTTCAAGTCAAGAACCCGAGTCCGAATTAAATCATAAATATCCCCTGTGATTTCCGGACGAGTTCGATGTCGCTGCTGAAAAATACGATTGTTCCTCTCATACCAGATAAAATAAACCGTGGCAGAAAGAACCAACCGTGCAAGCACATGTCGAAAATCCTTTCGACTTTGTAGATGAAGGGAGGACCACTGAAGAAGCAAACCCCAACAAAAGGATGGCCATGTCATGAGAGTCTTCTCTGTCATCTCTCGCCAGATGAAAGAGGAAAAAGGACAACGAAAGAAAAGATGTCCATGTGTCTCCGTGTCTGATCCACACAAAACACATGTTGCGGAGGATATTATGCCATGACGCCGAAGACGATCCATAGTATGCAACCTCTCTAAAGAGGCGAGCCAAAGGATAAAAGAGTGTCTAGGGACATGACCCGGGAACCAGAGCAGGTGATAAAAAGAGTTCACCGATCGTCTAGCCCGCAGAATATCCCAAGTTGAGTCGATGGAAAACATACCCGAAGGGTGTCCCTTCCAAACCTGATGATCAGGAGCCCCAATAGTCGGATGAAACGTGATTGAGTCCCAAATCAACTGAAGATCCGGCCCTCCAATTGAAAAATTCCAATCCCCATCCTGAATAACATCCGACACCCTAGCATTCGATGGTAGGCCCGTGGATGATAGAGTTCGAAAAGAAAACAAATCACATAGGGGTTCCTGCGGAAGCCAATAATCCTGCCATAGAGAGGTGTCCCTGCCATCTCCAATACAAGTGGTAAATTTACCTCTACACCAATCCCTGCTTAGAAGAATCTTCCGCCAGGACCAAGATGCCCCAGAAGTAACCCGAATCTGCCAAAAGGACCGACCTCGAAGAAGCACATGGTGAACCCACGAAGACCAAGTGGAGGACTTGTCCGAGAGCAATCTCCAAATGTGTTTCAAAATAGCCGCCTGGTTCCAGTCCTT
Organism: Boswellia sacra; assembly: GCA_013180625.2. Classification (NCBI taxonomy): domain Eukaryota; kingdom Viridiplantae; phylum Streptophyta; class Magnoliopsida; order Sapindales; family Burseraceae; genus Boswellia; species Boswellia sacra. The sequence continues at coordinate 14,924 of SNVD02005970.1, forward strand.
AACCCGTTTTATCCCCAGACCTCCCTCCTTTAAAGGGTGACAAACCGAGCTCCATGCTATCTTTGCCCCAAAATGAGAGAGAGAAGTACGTCTCCAAAGAAAGGCCGCAAGAATAGCCTCAATCCTCCGCACCACTGCTGTAGGCAGAATGAACATGGAGGACCAATAGACCTGGATAGAAAAAAGCACTGATTTGATTAGCTGGAGCCGACCAGCATAAGTCAGACTCGCGGAAGTCCATAACCAGATTCTAGACACGATCCTCTCAATCAAAGGCTCACAATCCGATAGTTGTAATCGAGTACTAATCAAAGGTACTCCCAAATATCTGACAGGTAGAGTGCCAATCTGAAAATCCAAGATAGCCTGTAAAGCGACTTGCTTATCCTTACTAACCCCTGAGAAGAAGACATGGCTCTTGGCTAAATTGGTAACCAACCCGGAGAGCCATGCAAACTCATCTAAAGCATCTCTGATCACTTTTACAGAAACATCATCTGCTCTACAAAAAACCATCAGATCATCGGCAAAGCAAAGGTGAGTAAGGGATACCTGCTGGCATCGCCAATGAAAGTGGAAACCCGGCCTCTGAGCAGCCTCTCGAAGAATACCACTCAAACCCTCCATAGCTAACACGAAAAGGTAAGGAGATAGAGGATCACCCTGTCGGACTCCTCTGGATGCAGTAAAGAAACCATGGAGCTCCCCATTCAACGAAATTGAGAAGTGAGCGGAAGATAAGCAGGTCCCTATCCACTGAATCATACACTCTGGAATACCAATAGTTCGTAGCCCCACACAAATGAAATCCCAGCTGACTGTATCAAAAGCTTTGCGAAGGTCCACTTTAAAAGCACACCGCGGCGGTGAACTCCCAAGGTGGTAATTGTGCATAAGCTCCTGTGTCAGCAAAATGGCATCAGAAATCCTCCTTCCTGGGACAAAGACAGATTGTGAACTCTCAATTACATCAGGTAAGACTGTTTTGAACTGATTCACAATCACTTTTGAGATACACTTATAAAGCACATTACAGCAGGAAATCGGTCTAAAGTCATTCATGGTCCTCGGGTGCTCCACCTTGGGAATCAGAGCAATCTTGGTAGCATTAACACACCTAGGCATCCGACAGGTAGCAAAAAAATGTCGCATAGCGGCTCTAAACTCTGCACCAATAATCCCCCAAGCTTTCTTAAAAAAACAGAGAGGTATATCCATCTGGCCCAGGAGCTTTGTCATCAGGGATGGAGAACAAAGCTGTCTTGATCTCATCATCAGTAATGGGGCAAACCAAAGAAGGCAACCTCGCCTCCCAAATCCTCCTAGAAAAGAACCTAGAAGCATCCGCGACAGAAGGTCGTACAGGAGCAGTGAGGAGCCTCTGAAAAAAATCCACTGCCAGGCTACCTAAACCGCTCCGATCGGCAATCACTGTACCATCCTCATCCTCAAGCTGATGAATCCGATTCCTGACTTGTCGATGGATCAAAGATCTGTGAAAAAACTTAGTATATTTATCCGCTAAAGTGAGCCACTGAACTCTGGATCTTTGACGAAAGAAAGCCTCCTCATCCTGACAAAGTCTAAAGTATTGCTTGCAGATATCTCTCTCAACAAAAATGCACTCTACTGAAAATGGGTCCGCATCTAGAGCAGCCTGAGCCCACTGTGCCCGAGCCTCAATAACCCTGCTAGAAATGTTACTAGAAGTTCGACCATGGAGAGTCTTAAGTTCTCGCTTCAGCATACCTAGCTTCTGAGTGAAACGATACATGGGGTTGCCATTTACTGGAGAATCCCAAACCCTCTGAACAATCTCTAGAAAATCCTCACGATCAGTCCAGAAATTCAGAAATTTAAAAGAGGTGGGCCCTCGGTGTCGTTTATCTGTAATCCGGATAACCATAGCACAATGATCAGAGACATCTCTGGGGAGGATCTCTGAAAAGGAACCCGGCCAAGCCGAGAGCCAGGAAGAACTACCAAAGCTCCAGTCCAGTGTTCTCAGGATAGTCCCCCCTCCTTGTTGTCCATTATGCCAAGTGTAACGAAGCCCAGAAGATGGAACCCTGATCAACTCCGCATCATGAACACACTGCCCAAACTCATCCATATAACCATGCCAAGTTTGATCCCCACCAACCCTGTCTGAAGACCTCAAGATAGCATTGAAATCACCTAATGCCATCCAAGGTAAATCAACAAAAGCTACAGCCTGATCTCTGATGGAGTCCCATAACTGCCGATGAATACCCGGGTCATTAGAACCATAAACAAAGACTAGCCCAAAAGAAATGTTATCGGATAAACAAGTAACCCGACAAACAATCCACTGGGGAGAACATTGTAAGCTGCTCAAGCTATACAACGTAGGATCCCAACAAACTAAGATTCTGCATGCAACTGAATCAGTGGCGTTCGACAAAAAACCCCAAGAGGGACAAACTGTAGAAACAACCGAATCAAGATGCTGCTGTTCAACCTTAGTTTCCAAGAGACCAATTATCCTCAGGGAGAATCTAGAAATCCAATTCCTAACTGCCCGCTGCGTAGAGAAGCCATTTAGGCCTCTAACATTCCAACTTCCTATCATAGGAAACTGGAACAATCACAAACTGGAAAACTCTCAGCAGGGGCTATTGCGCCCCCGACCCCTTTGCCTCCTCCAATCTTGTTGGACCTGATTACCCTCTGCCTCAAAAAAAAGATCAGTAGGCTGTATACTATCTAATGGTGATAGATTAAGAGTCTCAGAGTTAGCTTCTAAGGATGATGGAGTCGATGGATCATCAGACAAGGAAGCCTCCTTGTTTATAGTACACTCCGGCAAGTGATAAGGCACAAACCGAAACTGATGTGTCTTAACAATAGCAAGTGAATCAGGAGCCTTCTCAGACTCTGAATCCGGAACCGATGATGAAATATCATCCTTAGCAATAGTCACCAAAGCCCTGTCAATAGCAACTGGTCCCACAATTGCTAAGGTAGAAACTGAATGCTCAGTATGATCAACTTCTGTAACATCAGGGGCTATAGCCTTTCCCTTGTCCCTCGAGGTGGGGACTGAAGTAGTAACTGGCGTCTTAGCCTTACAAGGTGTAGGATGCACAACCGGCACATGACAGGTATGTCCAAATAAGCAACACTTAGGACAATGTTTCGGTTTCCATTCATATTCTACTCTGATCTTGATAGGCTCAGAGGATAGCTTACACCGGATCTCAAAGTCCTGCACTGGAGAATGCTCCGCATCTATCTCAACACAAACCCGGGCATAAGATAATCGAGTCCGCTCATATGTCATCTTGTCACAAGATAATGGTCGACCAACCATACTAGAAATAGCACTAAGAGCTTTGGCTGACCACAGTGGAAATGGTAGCCCATGCAAGCGAACCCAGACTGGGATCCTGGAGATCCTACTCTGGTCAAAGGAGAAGTGAGGATTCCATTGTTGGAGAATGATGTGCTTCCCACCAAACATCCAAGGTCCTCTTTCTAAAATGTCATGGACCTCCTCTACAGTCCTCAATCTGAATATCAAGAAGCCTGTCCCAACAGAGCGGACATCCTCCAAACCACTAGATTTCCATGCACGCATGGCAATGGAACGTGCAGCATGAAAAGGCATAGTATATCCCGGAAAGAATCCCACAATACAGCGTAGCCAATCAGCCCCAGCATCATCTACTAAATCATCTGGGAGCTCAAGGATTGAGCCTGGGACCTTTTTGGCTATCGGTTCAAGGTGAAATCTAGTGTTGGCCTCAGTCACCCGGATCCTGTCAGCCCAAGAACCAGGTGTTTGGGTGGTTTTTCGAGTGGGTGGGTGTGTTTGGGTGTCACGATGTGGGTGTTTGGGCTGGTTAAGTTTGTTAGGGGCGGGGGTGGCCATGGTGGGGATGGTGTGGTGTAGGCTAGGAAAAGTGTGGTGAAAATAGTGGGAGAACTCCAACTCGAAGCAAACAACCCAAAACAAACCAAACTCCAAAGTATCCAACCGACAGTCCAAATAACCAGGTGCACGCAGAAAAGCAAGTTCACAACAGTTCAAGAACAAATTAAAGAAGATAATATGAAATTGCAATAGAGGGTGTGCATACCGGTCACCAAAACGGGCATGAAATAAAAACGGTGAATAGTTTCTGTTGACGTCGCTCCTTGGATTTGATTATCCGCAAGGAATTTGGGTGTCAGCCAAGAAGCAAATATGCATATAATAGGCTGAGGAGCAACCTGGAAGGATCGATGAATAGTGTTTCCGGAAGAACAGTACAACCGCCGTCAAGAATAGTATTTCTGAAAATTTAAATGCGATTTCAGAGAGAAATACTGGGAATCCGACGATACTACAGAAGGGAAACTTGATCGACACCTCTTGATCTACACTTTGGTGTCGGAGGTGACGACCCACTCGCCGTCGGACAGAAAAGCGGTGGTGAATAGTAGATAAAAACTCCGTGGACGGGGCTGAAGACGGTCGAAACAGGTTTCGGTGCTGAAGGAAGATTTGCAAAACGGGCCGAGACGAAGCTGACCACGCTGGTGGTGACTATTCACTCGCCACTCTGCCGTCATGAATAGTGAAAATCGATTACCTTTTTCTGTAGATTTGAACGTTTTCCGGTCAAAATCTCGAAAGGCTCAAGAAGGAAAGTTTGATTAGCGTGCTTCGATCTACAATATGTGTGAATCTCAAAGCCTAACTCGCAAAACCGGCGAAATGAACAGTAACTCCGGCGGTGTCATTTGAGAGAAAATTTTTCTTTCCTTCCCTAAACCCTAAACCCTAAACCCTAAACTCTAAACCCTAAAACCTAAACCTAAACCCTAAACCCTAAAAAAACCCTAAACCCTAAAAAAACCCTAAACCCTTAACCCTTAACCCTTAACCCTAAACCCTAAACCCTAAACCCTAACCCTAACCCTAACCCTAAACCTAACCCTAAACCCTAAACCTTTTTTTTTTTTTGAAAAGTTACTTAGTAATATAAATCCCAAAAAATTATAATATACAAAAATCCGAGGGGCATACCCCAAGAATTACAAGAAGGACGTAAAGTCCAAACATACAATCCAACAAAAGATCAAAAATAAAGGCCACAAGCGACCTAAAACAAAGTAAAAAGGCCACAAACGGCCTTAACAATATAAATGATAAATGACCACAAACGGTCTAAATAAAAAAACATACAAGAGCTTTAGCCGTTCTTGTTTTTCTTCTTCTTACCCTTCTTTACCTGGGTAGCTGGGGTGTCTGTATGAGTATGATCAACCCTATCACATTGATCCTCATTACTCAGCCTATTCAAAGGCTCAAAACGGGAGGGCGAAGTCTTAAGAGGTTGTCCTGTGTTTATCTTCCCTGACGAAACAGATGCCTCGCGATTGGTTGAACAATGGATAATAACCAAAAGCTTACCTTGGTCGGTCGTAAAAGGAGATAGAGAGTCAGAAACTGAGACTGACTCTGTGCTCAAAACTGTAGCAGCCTTAGGAGGCACAACTTGCACTGAAGAATCTGCTGGAATAGCAGCAGCTTTCGAACTCTCAACGACATCAGTCGTAACCTTACCCGAATTCAAGGGGGCACCATCAAAAGGGGTGCTATCGGAGGTGCTAGCCTCATTCTTATCCTGAACTGAAGTCTTTGCTGGTTCCGGACAACGATGACCAAACCTGTGACATTTGGAGCAACGTTTTGGAATCCACTCATATTCAACTTCAATTTGGATGGGCTCAGGAGAGAGTTTGCACTTGAACTCAAAGTTCTGGATTGGAGGGCGCTTTGCATCAAGAAGAACACATACCCTTGCATACTCCAATCTGGAAAGATCAGAAGTCGTCTTGTCACAAGAGATAGGTTGTCCAACCATGCTGGAGACAATGCTAAGGCCTTTAGTTGTCCACAAAGGAAAAGGCAGGCCATATAAACGGATCCAAACAGGAACCTTTCTTAATTGATTCGTATTAAAATCCAAATGCGGGTTCCATGGTTGTAAGATAATTGATTTACCTCAGAACATCCAAGGACCGCAAGCAATGATATTAAGAACCTCCTCCTCAGTTCGAAAACGGAAGATGAGAAATCCCTTATTCGTGGAACGGACGTCCTCAAGACCACTAGATTTCCATGCACGCATCGTCATCGAACATGCAGCATGGAAGGGCATCACATATCCTAGAAAAAAGCCAACAAGACATCTACGCCATTCGGCCACATTCTCGTCGATGATCTCATCCGAAATCTCAAGGACTGTACTCGATTTTTTGGGGGTAACCGGGAACAGTTTGCATCGAGTACTCGAATCAGTGATCTTGATTTTGTCGGCCCAAGAGCCAGTAGTTGATTTGGGTGGATCCATCATTCACAAATCAAGTACAATAAATATCTCATAAAAAAGACAAGGATAAACGAAAGCAAACCGGGCACCAAAACGTGCGGGCTTGCGAACTTGTCGTCTCCTCTTCTAATTTGCAATCCGCAAGGAATCAGGAGGGCAACCAAGAAGCCAAGTTGCACGGAATAACTTGAGCAACAATCTGATTGGGTCTATGAATAGTGATGGCTGGATGAATAGTGATTATGTCGGTAAATAGTACCACCCGAAAGGAAAAAAGACGATTTATGGGTGATGCGGTTGGAATCTGACGATGGTACAGAAGGAAACGTTGATCAGCGATGTCCGATCTACAAGGTGGTGGTGGAGGTGAGAACCCACTCGCCGATTTTCGACGAAGGGCGGCGGATAAATAGTAATTCTAAAACTTTGAAGCCGTGGACGGGGGTGATACCGGTTGAATCAGGCAGTGGTGATGAAGGAAAAGTTGTAGATCGCTGCCCGATCTACCAGATGGTGATGGAGGTGAGATGCCACTCGCCGATCTTCGACGATCGACGGTGGGTGAATAGTAAATTCCAAAATTTTGAAGTCTTGGACGGACGTGTTGCCGGCTGATTCAGGAGGAGTGAAGAAGGAAAAAATTGTAGAACGGGCCGAGATCAACACGATGGTGGTGGAGATAAAGGTTCACTCGCTCGTCGACGTTGGATGAATAGTAAATCCGATCACTGTTTTTGGAAAATTTGAACGCCTTCCGGCCAGAATCTGAAGAGAGTCAAGAAGGAAAGTTTGCTCAAAATATCCCGATCTACAACATTTGTAAATCTCAAAGGCTGATTCGCAAATCGGTCGGAGTTAACAGTAACTCTGGCAAACTAGTTGAGAGAAAAATTTTCCAATCCTAAACCCTAAAACCCTAAACCCTAAATCCTAAACTTTAGGGCGAATCATTATCTTCATGTTAAATTTACATCCGTAGCTAGAAAAGTTGAGGATTTGGAAATGTGGTCTATGCAAGAAATTGTCTATCAGACTTGTAATTCTAGTAATCATCCTACGGATGGCAAACCAAATCCTAGGCTACTTTGGCTCCAGAACGAGACAAAGAGGTCCCTTTCCAGAGGAAAGCAGCCAGAATACCCTGGATCTTCCGCACCATAGCTGCCAGTAATATGAACATAGTGACCAGTAGACCTGGATGGAAAATTGTATCGACTTAATCAACTAGAGATGGCCAGCATAAGTCAGCACAGCAGATGTCCGTAGCCTGACCCTCGACAGAATCTGTTCTATCAATGGAGCACAATCTGAAAGGCGCAATCTGGTGCTGATCAGCGGCACCCCCAAATATCGGACCGACAAACTCCCCACTTGAAAACACAAGATGGACTACAATCTCGCTTGGTCCTCATCATTGACACCGGAACAGAAGACATGACTTTTGGCTGAATTCGTAATAAACCAGAGAGCTCTGTGAACTCCTGTAAAACAGCACGAACGACCCTAACAGAGCACATATCTGCCCTGCAAAAAACCATCAGATCATCTACAAAACAAAGATGAGTAAGAGAAATCTGCTAATATCTCCGATGGTAACGAAAACCAGGCCTTTGAGAGGCCTCCGGAAGAATACCACTCAAACCCTCCATGGCTAACACAAAAACATATGGTGACAATGGATCACCCTGTCCAACACCTCTAGAGGTGGGAAAGAACCCATAAAGCTCTCGATTTAAAACAACCGAGAAATGTGTAGATGCAGGTCTCAATCCATCGAACCGTACACTCTGGAATACCAATCTTCCTTAACTCCAAAAGGATGAAATCCCAACTAAAAGTATCAAAAGCTTTGCGAATATCTACCTTTAAAGCGTACCCGGGGGGGGGAGGGCGAATACCCAAGATGGTAATTATGCATGAGCTCTTGAGTCAATAGAATGGCATCAGAGATCCTCCGACCTGGAATAAAAGCAAGCTGTGAACTACCAATTACATCAGGTAAGACTGCTTTGAACCGATTCACAATCACTTTGGAGATGCACTTGTAAAGTACCTTACAACAAGAGATTGGTCAAAAATCACTCATAGTTCTCGGAGACTCAACCTTGGGGAGCAACATAATCCTAGTGGCATTAACACACTTCGTCATCCGGCAAGTCACAAAGAAGTAGCACACAGCAGCCTTAAACTCCACACTAATAATATCCCAAGCCCTTTTGAAGAACAGAGAGGTATACCCATATGGTCTTAGAGCTTTATCATCGAAAATCGAACATAAAGCTGACCTGATCTCATCATCAATAATAGGGCACACTAAAGAAGGCAGTATCCTCTCAGAAACTCTTCCAGAGAAAAGCCAAGAAGCATCTATAGGAGAAGGCCGAGAAGGAGCTGTAAGCAATTTCTGAAAATACCTCACAGATTTCTTGATCAGGGTCTCATTCATTGAGGTAAAT
>SNVD02005972.1:0-23751 GCA_013180625.2 Boswellia sacra
AGCTGCTGCACAAATGAATTCGAAGTACAAAATAATCAAATTAAACAAAAGGAAGGAAAAGAAAAGAGCAGAAACGAAACCAAAGACACATAAAAGAGATAAACAACACAATAACAAACAAAAGTAAAAAACAAGTAAAAACAAATAAAAACAAATAAGACAGATGTCAAAGAGAGATAAAACCTGATCAATTTGATGGCTTACGAAAGGAATCTCCTCGAGACACAAAAATCGATCATTATTACCTTATTTTATTTTTCTTTTCTTTTCTTTTATTTATTTTTCAAAAACATTGGGTTGCCTCCCAATAAGCGCTTGGTTTAATGTCCTCAGCCCGACGTTGGTCCATCATGGGAGGGATCCAATTTCCGTTGTACTTCTCTAAAGGGCTTGGATCCCTCTTCTAACAAGATACGGTCAATGCATATGGATGGGCCTTGGATCTCAACAATTGTCCGCTCAATAGCTATTTTGTGATCTGTAAGTATTCGGACGAGTTTATCTTCTTGTATACGTGCAAGGCCCATTTCCATTGTAACTCGCAAAGTATCATTCTCACCCAAGAATCCATAATTCAAATGATCTGGAAGTGACTTAAGCTCCAAGGTATTGGCTTTCATCACAGAAGGAAGAAGTTTCTCATTAGATAAAGGCAATTCAATGTACGAAACATCATACCTATTTGTGGTGATAGCTATAGTCCCATCCACGCTTGCCACAGCTTTTCCTCCATTCTTTGACAATTGGATTAACTTCGTCTTGATTCCTTGGAATTTTCTGTCCCTATGTGCTCACTAAAAACCACTTCCAATCCATCCTTGTGAGTTAACTCAAAATGTTTTTGTGGCAAAGAATCAATAACATCAACTGCAAAAACAGAATACAAGTCACTAGGGTACCTCATTGTCTCAAAAATATTGAAACGAATCACTTCGCCATCGAATTCCATGGTGAGAGTGCCATCATGAACATCATTCTTAGTTCGAGCAGTTTTCGAGAATGGTCTCCCCGAAAGAATTGGTGTTGGATTAGGAGATGTCTCATCCTCCATTTCAAGAACATAGAAATCTGCTGGGAAAACCAATTGATTCACCTGCACAAGCACATCTTCCACACCTCCCTTGGGATATGCATTAGAACGGTCAGCAAGTTGAATGGTAATACCAGTTTCCGCAAGAGGTCCAAGATTTAAAGAAGCATAAATAGAATATGGCATGATATTAATAAATGCTTCTAAATATAACATAGCTCTTTCAAACTTAGTTTTACCAAGGGTACATGTAATGGTGAAACGTTGTACAGAGATTTTCTGGTTGCGTTTATTTGGAGGAATGTTTATTATTTATGTATATTATATAGCTGAACACATTCTCACCACCTTACCTTCTCATTCCTTACCACTCCCTGTTGGTGCATAACTCATTGAGAAATTTTGCATAACGAGGCACTTGCTTGATAGCATCCAGAAGTGGTATGTTTACCTCGATCTTGCGAAAAGTTTCCAGGATTTATTGTTCTTGTTCCTCCTTCCTTGATTTTGCAAATCTGCTAGGAAAAGGTGGAGGAGTAACATATGAAGGAATATGGGTTTTAGGATTTACCTTAGAAGATGATGTTTTATTCATGGTGGGAGTGGGGTCATCCCCTTCATCAGTTTGTGATTCTTGGTAAGGACTCTAATTGCTCACCATCTCTCGGAAGTTATCGCACAAGCATTCTCTCTTGGATTGATCACCGCTTGAGAAGATAATTTTTCTGAGTCTTGGCCCTCGAATTTGCTCATGCTAGTAGCCAATTGTCCATTTGATTTGCCAGGTTTTGGATACTTGCCCCAGTTTCCTGCTGGAATTGCATTGTGTTAGTAGCAAGTGCAATAACAATATCTTCGAGAGACATACCTGAGTTTTGCGAAGCTGGTTGCGGTGCTGGAGGTGGCATTGGTGGTGGTTGCATTTGAAATGGTTGCTGCACTCTAGGTTGATTGAAACTTTGTGGCCGATTTGGTATCACATTTGGAGTGATTGGTTGATGATTCCAGTAACTAAAATTATGTTGATCTTCCCATCCAGCATTATAAGTGCTAGAGAAAGGATCATACCATTGCCTCGTTTGTCCTGGAAATCCACCATGGCATTGGCTTGTTCCATATATTCTTCTTGTAAAGTTGGATACATGTCGATTGGATGCTCCATCGTCGAATATATCCCACATTCATAAGATTTTTGCATATCTCCTACAGCCATGTTTTCCACAAGAGAGGTTAGCTCAGAAAGTTGTTGTTCAATGTTCGGAGTGCTTACCTCATTTACTCTCCATGGTACTTGTGGCTCAAATCCGCTACCGAATTGATAGAAGTTTACTGCCATGTGTCTAAACACAAACAATCAGAAAAGAAAAACAAAGAAAATATGAATCAACAATGAAAACAAAATAACAAAACGATTAGAAAATCAATCACCGGCAACGGCGCCAAAAACTTGATGCGTTCGAAACTAGCAAGTATACTAGTCGCACAAGTAATAAAGTGATGATTAAGATATCGTTCCCACGAGGATTGATTTTAATTGAATTTGTTATTTTCCAGCAACAATAAACTAAACAGGGGGGGTTTTGTTGAATGATTAACTAAATGAAATAAGAATGCAAATTAAGAATAACAAAACAGAAGTTAATTTGAATGGACGATCAATGAGAGAAATCTGGTTAAGGGATCCTTCTCTACCACAAGATATGGATTTGCGAATTAATCGTAGAATTGTCATCCAATTACAGCATTTAAGTTATCAACCGTAGATAACAACAAGCTCTGTTATCCCAATCTTTCCTTACTTTGTTGTTAAATAAAACAAGCTCTTTATTTAATCTATATCCATTAAACAACCTAGAACAAGCTCTCTAAGTTTAATTCAATGGAAGCATTACGATGAGAAAGATAGGTTGATATAAGCAATAATCACACAGGTTCGGATTATTTAACCTAGGTTGTATTTTCCAATTGCAATCTCTGATCACAATTTTGCTACTAATGATTGAAAATTCATGACAATTACGGATCAAGATTTCTAATCTAGCAATAGACAAAACGGATTATATTCAGTTGGCCATTCCAAATACAAGTAGTAAGCAATCATAAGCATTAGATATGGGAAAATACAAGCAACTTCAATTAGAGAATTGGATAACAATTTCTTACACAAACAACTCACAAAATCCATATCAAGGGCTTTGAAATCACCCTCAACCAATTCAGATTTAGTTACACATATTCAATCAGAATAACAAATACAATACAGAGAATTCCAGAATTGAAAAGGAAAGAAAGAACTTAGCAAATTCTTTGAAAATCTTCTTTGTAGATGAATCTTCTTGGAATTGTAGTTCCTCCTCCTTCAAAATCTTCTTTCTCCTTCAAGAACTCCAAGGGATGAGAGAAATCCAGAAATGCAGCCTCCTCCCACGTTTTCCCCTTTTCAAGTTATGAAAATAAAACCCTAAAATGTGTTTAAATACTCTGCTACAGTAACTTGCTACCGTGCCCCGTATTTAATAACATGCTACAGTGATATATGGAATTACAAATATACACTTCTGATACCATTTTTATCACAACTTTCGGTACACTACATAAATTCGTGAACCGTAAATTTCTCCAGAAAATAGACTTAGAGAGCTTTTCAATGGTATATAGCATGTTATCCAGTTAATTGTATATCGATACAATCAACTCCAAGAAATTGGTTGACTAGCAGAGGTGAAAATAAAGGGTTTTACTCCAATTTTGTGTAAGTTCCTCCAAAACTCCTATAAACATCAAAAACCACACAAAAACATAAAAATACCAAGGAATATAGCAAAGAAACATGGACGAATTGATATGAAAATGATATATAAATAGACACTTATCAGTAGTAGAGTATTTAAACACATTTTAGGGTTTTATTTTTAAAACTTGAAGAGGGGAGAACGTGGAGGAGGCTGAAGCTCTGGAATTCTTTCATCTCTTGGAGTTCTTGAAGGAGAAAGGAAGCTTGGAAAGAGGAAGAACTACAATCCAAAGAGAATTACATCAAATTTGCTAAGTTTTTCCCTTCCCTTTCATTTTCTGGAATGTCTCCATTTGTATTGTATTTACCACGTTCTTAAACATGTGTAACTGAATCTGAATTGGTTGAGGGTGATTTCAAAGCCCCTGATATGGTTTTTGTAAGTTGATTGTGCAAGGAATTGTTATCCAATTCTCTAATTGAAGTTGCTTGTATTTTCCAATGTTTAATGCTTATGATTGCTTGCTGGATTGTATTTGGGTGGCCAACTGAATATAATCTGGATATTGTCTATTGCTAGACTAGAAATCTTGATCCGTAATTGTCTTGAATTTCTAATCATTAGTAGCAAAATTGTGATCAGAGATTGCAATTGAAAAATACAACCTAGGTTAAATAATCCGAACCTGTGTGATTATTGCTTAGATCAACCTATCGTTCTTATCGTAATGCTTCCATTGAATTAAACTCAGAGAGCTTGTTCTAGGTTGTTTAATGGATAGAGATTAAATAAAGAGCTTGTTTTATTTAACAACAAAGTAAGGAAAGATTGGGTAATAGAGCTTGTTATTATCTACGGTTGATAACTTCAATGCTGTAATTAGATGACAATTCTACAATTAATTCGCAAATCCATATCTTGTGGTAGAGAAGGATCCCTTAACCAGCTTTCTCTCATTGATTTTTCATTAAAATTTACTTTCTGTTTTGTTATTCTTTACTTGCATTCTTATTTCATTTAGTAATGCATTCAACAAAAACCCCCCCTGTTTAGTTTATTGTTGCTGGAAATAACAAATTCAATTAGAATCAATCCTCGTGGGAACGATATCTTACTTATCACTTTATTACTTGTGCGACTAGTATACTTGCTAGTTTCGAACGCATCAGAGGTCTATACGATTTGGTTATGATGATATATTTTGATTGATTCCACTACTTGTATGATTTAATTACGATATGGTTAGTGGATTGATATTTATTTCTTTATATTGTGAATATATATTTGTGTGAATTTTTTGGGTGATCTAGAGTATAACATTGATTAAGTCATTGTCCTTCCATGAGTTACAAATGTGCGAATGTATAAACATTACAAATGTAAGCTTGCATAAGTTGTGAAAGTGTGTTGCCAATTTCTATTTGTTTTTTCATGTCACATTAAAATATGCATATTGTCATTATACTTTGACATGTAGATTTCAACTTGGCTATCTTTGTGTGTGTATACATATATATTTATATGGTTTATAAAAAGGGGATAAAATGTAATTCAAACATTATGATAATTGCATAACTTTTGTGTTTTAAATATTATATTTTACTAAACTATTCTCTTAACCTTGTTTATTTAGAATATTTTATTTTGATCCTGAGGGAAGCCTAATGCTTTCAAAGGGGTAATTCTAATTTGCCCCCTGAGGTTAGGCTTAAAGAAAATTGAGGATCTCAGTTTTCTGAAATCTAAGATTGCCCCCTGAGGTTACTGTATCACCGTTAGATTTAACGGAAAATGTATTAAACCGTTAGATTTAACGGAAAATGTATTAAATAATAACTTAATGTTAATATTAGATTTAACAAAAAATGTATTAAATAATAATTTAACGCTAATAAACAGTAAAATAGACTATAATACACTTTTTTAAATGGTTTGTAAAGCGTTAAGTTACTATTTAATACATTTTCCGTTAAATTTAACGGTGCTACAGTAATCTCAGGGGGCAAATTTAGGTTTCAGAAAATTGAGGTCCTCAATTTTCTTTTCACCTAACCTCAGGGGGCAAATTGGAATTATCCCGCTTTCAAATTGTGTTGACAACAAAAATATGTATTCAGAGTTCTTGACTCAACTTAGTATCGAGATTGAATCTCTTTATCAACCTCAAGACAATATAGAGGTAATAGATATATATTTTTTATTTGAGATAATACAAAATTATTTATGATAGCATGACTATTTATTTACAATCAAAAAATATTTTTGTGATATATTAAATCTTTGTTTATTTGTCGTTATACATATGTTGTGGTGTTAGATTATTAGTGCATGATGCTTTGAGTTACAAAGAATATAAATGAGTTACATCTAGTGGTTTTATTATCAAAACTTTTTATGAGTTTTTATTATGGTCTAATAAATACTTCAGTTACAAATAAATATATATATTACTAAGTATAATTATTGTTTATAGTTATAGATTAACTAAGAATGACTTATATATTAATTGAATATGTGTTTGCTTTGGAGCTAGCATGCGTTTTTAAATGCATTCATAAACTCATATATATTTCTAATGTCTTGGGTCTTTATTGCATATTATTATTGATTAAGAATTCAATTTATGAGTTACTAGCATGCATCAAATTTTTATTACACAATAAAGCATGCGTTTTATATTTATTTAGAAACTCATATGCATGATGGTGTGCAATTAATTAATTGTTTCTTGTAGCTATCATGTATATTAGATGATAACATCTAAATAATTGATTACTAGAGTATGTTAAAAAAGGCTAATAGATTATTATGATAATTTATGTGGTTGTATTGAATGAAATTGTAGCATAAATGCTAATTATTATTATTAAATACATATATGAGTTATATATTTTATTTACACAGTTTTAGCAATAAATATCTTATTAATGTGAGGATTGAAAAAATATTATTAATGTGGGGGTTTCTAGTTTTTAAGCGATTTCATATTTTAGTTCTTAATTTTGTACAATTAAGATGACAATGATTTGAGTGTAGTCATTATTTTGATGAGTTTTAAAATTTAACAAAATTAGTGCAATAATATTTTATGGAGTTATTGCTACTGTATTTAAAATGTTACTTAATGTGGGGGTTTTCTTTATTTGATGGTTGTTAAATGTTTTTATAATATTTGGAAGAAAAAAATGATATCATAAGTTACTAAATGATTATTAATTTTGTGTATGAGTTTGAAAATATTATTATTTATAAAGTGATTAAGTGCTTCTTCAATTTTCTTTATTGTGTATTTGATATTCTTATGCTCTCTAACATTATTTTGTGAAATATTTAATATTATTTAAGAGAGCTAGTGGAAGCAATCATCAAAATAATGGGAACAAGTTCTCCAAGATAAAATCAATGAGAGATTGTGCAATTATAAAAATTTTCAGCACGCTAATAAATTATTTAAATTGTCGAGGGGGATGTGCTTTAGCCTAAAGGGAGTCACCTAGGGAAGTAACCCAACCTCTGGAATTGAATATCCCATGAAGGAGGTTCAATGGGTAGGAACAATCTGTACTGCGTGACTTGTTAAGCACAACTATAAAGATATATCTTAGAGGAGATATGATCATACTCATCTCTATGGCAAAGTGCTTATTATATGTGATGTTTGGAAGGATATTTATCCTGAATGAGTTCAAAGGTTAGATACTCTTGCGAGGTATAGATCACATATACCTTTTGAGGACTCACCTAAGTGACAGCGTCGTGAGGGCCAAGACTGTGAGAATTGGGCTGTTCTCTAAAACTCTCATGAGAATCAAAATTGAGCGCATGGCCATTAATAGCGCTAACCCGCCAAAACCATGTCTTCGTCGATATTATGTGTGTGATAGTTTGAAGTTTGGTCAAGAAATTGAGTTCAAGACTTTGTTCACTCAGGTTTCTCAAATGGATACTATTAACACTAAGTGTAGGTTCAAACCCGAAAGGTACCTATACCCATTGCATAATAGAAGGTTGCTCTTTATATATAATTTTTATTTTATGAATATTTTTATCTTGATATTTTATTTTACAAAGCTTTAAAGTTTTAAACCTTTTGTGGGGGACTGTTGGAGATAAAAAGTTTAAAACAAACATTTACATTATAAGTTACAATATTTATTTTGAGATTAATTTCATACGTTACAAGTATAATAAAAACATGAACGTTACGACACTTATTATTTGTAACGTTCATGCTTTTATTAAAAACTTATAGCTTGGGAGTTACAAGAATTAATTTGTAAGTTACCTAAGTTACAAGATTACTATATAAAGGAGTCTCAAAGGTTCTAATATGAACATGAAATTTTTTGAGTATTTGATGATTTTGAGCAACTGCGACACATGAAGACATGTTATTTTCTTCTGGTAATCGTGTTCATCAAGAAGATAGGCTGTGAGCACCAGGGTTGTATCTTGGAGCCTTTGAGTACCGATTCGACTCGCACGAGGAGAGGACTCTTTGGCTTTAGGACAATGCCTTCGACATGCCTCCGAAGTGCTCAGGCTATATATTTCTTACTATATCTATTTATTTATTCTATTTATTTAATATATTAATGTAATTCATATTTTATTATTTCTCTGATATCTTGTTGTTTATTTATATTATTTAAATTTATTATAAATATTCCCAACAAAATATTCATTTGTTTATGTAACTTGTGTTAATTACAGTAATTGTAAACGGAAAGGGCAGCTAGAGAAGTTCTTCGTTGATTGTTATTCTTTATGTTAAAAATTAATTTTTAAGCGTTAAAATTAATTTTTGAGCATTAAAATAAGCACATCTTTTTAGCTATAAACTTATAATCATCCACAATGTTCTGTATACAGTAGAAATTTTAAAAATTCAACAAGAAGTGACTTGAGAAATGAAGTGTGTACAAATTATTTGCTATCAATATATAGGCCACCCTTATTGCTATCATTGTTATTTTGGAAACATATCCTGCATTAATTAATTGTACATTTATATTTTGAGCAGCACAAAGAATAAATAAATTCCGAGGAAGTTTCCTTTTTAATTAGGAGAATCGCATCCTACATCACCATAATAGTGGGTTAGCAACACTTGCTTTGGAGATTTTTCCTTTGCAAAGAACCAAGGAAGAAAGCAAGCATGCAATAAATATTATACAAAAAGGGACTCTAAGAAGTCAAGAATAATGGCCTATCTACGCTACATATATGCATTAATTCTCAGTCTCAGCATGGCAGCATCAGATACCATTATGAAAAAGAGAGAATTTCCCTCGTCCCAGCTCATTACTCATTGCCTTTTAAAATCAACTTTTCCCCCACTCAATCCTTCTTCAAACGAGGCATTGATTGATCTTCTTCCAGTTCTTCATGACAGGAAAGGTAATTTTGAGTCCACCAAAATGCTTGTTGGAAGCAATAGGGTCTCTTTGCATTACTAATTTCTTCGCAATCAAATTTTTAATGCTTGCAGTTTTGTTACATGGTAATGAGAATCAACATTGACTGCGATGGTTGTTATAGAAAAGTAAGGAGAGCTCTCCTCAACATGCAAGGTGATCAGTTTTAATCCTTTCATTTCAATCATTTTCGTGCGTGTTGGTTGGATGGCGAATAATTAGTATAAATCATGTTCGTTTTAATATATAGGAGTATGTTAAGACAAAATTATACATATGTGACATAAAGTACATTTAACTTTAAATTCTTGTGTTTATGAGCTTTTTGTGTGTGATCATAATAGAGTTGGAGACTCATTCAATAGAGAAGAAGCAATGCAAAGTGAGTGTTTGTGGCAAATTCATCCCACAAGACATAGCCATCAAAATAAGAAACAAGACCAATAGAAGAGTAGAAATATTGGACATACAAGAGTTCAGCAGCACCAGCAATGAAAGTTAAGAGCAGAGTCATCAAAGACCCCTAATTGCAACTTATTTAGCATGAGAGAAAATTATTCGAATTTTATTCCAAGTATATTCTTTCATAGGTTAATATCAATACATTATCATTTGTGCATTAAGTTATTTTTTAATAGTTTAGTACAAAGAATTTCAGTTCTTTCCGTTCGGAGATATATTGATAATTTGTCTAAAAGGTTAGTTCAATAGTAATTGATTGAGAGAGAAGTTTGAGGTATGATTTTTGTGGTTCCGTTTCAATAGAGATTTTATCAAAACTGAATTCATTCCAATCTTAGATTGACATTAAACTGGATAACTTCACTAAATTTTTATTAAAGTACAAGATCTGAACTTTATGTCATATATTAATTTTCAAATCTGGTGTTTACTTGAATAAAACTTTGATTTGAAAAGGGTTTTCAATATGGTCTTTAAAGGATCTCTTAAACCAAAAGTAACTTCAAAGTCAGCTAGTAAGGTTGACTCCTTCTCAATTTGGTAAAATTTTTAATATTTTTGGAAGGTTTCAAACTATACATTTCAAATTCCTTAATGCTAAGAGAGGTCACTCCATCCACCAAATTGGATAATATTTTTCGAAGGTTTCAAACTATACATTGCAAATTCCTTAATGACAAGGTAGGTCACTCCATCCACCAAATTGAATCAATGATTCCATCAAAATTTTAAATTATTGCTTGAGAAAAATAAAATGTCCAAATCTTAGAATAGAGAAAGGCAGAACATGAACTTAAAAAGCTTTTGACTACCACTACCACTACGTAAAATGGATTGACATTAATTGGTTACAAGAAATATGTCATCTGCTGCAAAACCTACAGCTTCACGAAGCATATGAGAAAGTTTCTACAGTGAATTTAGGGAGTCTAATGGCAGAAAGAGGAAGACAATTTGATTAAAATCATCAATAACATTGTAAAATTACTAACAGCTAGGTGATTTTGTGTACATTATACGGTAGAAGTAAGAAGGCAGATATTTTATAACTCTGTCAAAATCAAAATATCACAAAACGTCAAGTAAACAATAAACAAACCATCAAATCTCTATCAAACATGATAAAATGTATGGATTATTTAAGAGAACAGAAATCATCACGACAGAGTCAATTGTCATAATTTAGCTGATACACAAGAGAGAGTATCACTTCCACTTCTTGAACTTGCCTCCAAACATTCCATGTTTACCATGCTTAAACTTCCCATGCTTACCATGCTTGAATTTCCCATGCTTACCATGTTTGAACTTGCCCATATGGGACATATGAGAACCACCTACATGGGGCATATGAGAACCATGATGTCCATGTGCCAAGTGGTGGGCACCATATGCAGCCGCAGCAGCAGCAGCACCCCCTGCTAACAAGGCCCCAACTCCACCATGCCCTGAAGATAAGATAAGAAACAAGCTTCTCAAATATCATATCATATACAATCCAATCCAATCCAGGGTGAGTTTTGAAATATACCTGAATGATGTGGAGCTGAAGGGCCAGGATGAGCAGCTGGCGGTGGTGGGTAACCAGCCGGAGGATATCCAGCCGGTGGGTATCCAGCAGGAGGGTATCCAGCAGGTGGGTAACCTGGTTGCGGAGGATGAGCTTGTGGTGGAGGTGGATAGGCTCCAGGTGGAGGAGGATACTGTCCTGGAGGATAACCATGAGACCCGTGACCCATAAGATGTGAAAAGAGGCCCTTATCAGAAGACTCATCGTTCTTGCCACCTCCCATGATTATTGTTTTTCTGATCACCAAATAAATAACCGAAGATATTTATTATTAGATTCAGTGTCAACCAGTCTCTTACTCTACAACCCATATTCACATTCATGTTCGCCAATAATAAATCAGAAATCATCTTAGATCTAACCCCAACCAAAGTTCAAAACCTTCAAAGAGGGATTGGATTCAACCAACAATCATTCTCCTTCCATTGCTATAACTACATCCCTACGCTTCAAAATCAAAAGCGCATAACATGATACTTTACAAAACCAGTCATCGGTGAACATCAATACAATCATTACAGCAATTATAAATTATAAGTAATTAATTATAAACCCACTCAGCTATAATTCATCAAATCACAAAAGATAAACCATAATAATAATAACAATACCCAGATGAGATCAGTTCAAAAACTTTAATCAATTAACAACAAATAAGAAAGCTAACCTTGAATGAAGACCCAATTCCAATTCCAAAGGGAAATTTTGGACACTTATTTCGAAGAAAAGGCAGAGTAATTTGGTAGGTATTTGTATTATTCGGAGAAGAAAAGAGCTTTCAGAGATTGCTTAGACCCGGGCATCTCGCATTTTAAGATATTTAATGTTAACGCGTTACGTTACGCGTTTGCGGTTTACTCGGTTATATTGATTTTTTTTTTTAATTTTAAATTGTGATAATATCAGAAACTTCCCTTATGTTTTACCTTAATGTCATAGAGATGAAACTTTTATATTTTTTTATAAAAAGAGTCCCTACTATTTTAAAAACGCGTCATAAGCACCCCTTCTGTTACATTTGCCATTTTATTTATGTAAATAAGTTGAAGCAACAGGGGTATATGAGTCTTTTAGATTGAAACAGTCAACACTATATAAACGTAGTCAAAAATAAAAAAATCCCAATCGAGCCCACCACTATCCTCACGCACACCCCACCAGTTGACCCAAAGTTTCTCCTTCAGTCAACTGTTCATCTTCCCGCTTCGCGTGAACTCAGTGTACGTAGGACGTGCTTTGAAGCCAGTTGCAGAGTGAAGTCCAATCGTTGAAGAAGATAGCGACACTCTCGGGTAAGAAATTCACGAGTGGATTCAAATGCATGCATGTTGTCGACTGTGATAATTTCGGCTAACGCATATAGGGACTTTTTTTTGTGATTTTTTCTCAAATATTTTCGTGAATCTGAACTAGATTTATGACATTACATTGTTGTTGTATGTAGTTTGTTTATTAAATCAAATTCGAAACCCTAATGTTGAGGAAAAATTTGGGGTTCTTTAAAATTGACGAAAATTAAGTGTTATTGATGAAGTAAGATGCATGTCGTACTGTTATATGCTCACGCATGCCTTAGATTTTGCATGTTCAAGTAGATTTCAATCTTGCATGTGTACTGCGTTGTGGTGTTGTTGCTGTTTGATGTTGATCTTTCTTTGTTTATCGCTCGTATCTATGTTTTTTATGGTGTTAATATTTTTGTTAATGAAATAAGGTGTTGTTGTCGAATGAAATTTTATGTTGTACTATGCTGTTTGTATGGTTTGTAAAAATCGAAACTTTAGCTAATTTGTTATGTTGTAAGGTTGCTCATTCATGCATGTCATATTGTTCTGTTATTCATGCTTACATGGGAAATATATATTATGTTATGAAAAATTTGCCTTCTAATAATATTGTTTTTTCTCTTAATATTATTGTTTTTCATTTACCACAATATCAAATTGATGCACATGGCAATGTCATGGTAGAATTTTTGTTAACGTTTCAGTCATTGGGTCGTGAGATCCCATTTGGCTTTATAGACCCTGATAAGGTCTCTAGGATAGGATTATTTAGTGCTGCTAATGACTATTGTGAACTTGGTGTTTATGATCATAAGGATATTGAGTTTAGTGTATCTTTACCCTAGAATGGTGAAGTTATAGTTATTGATAGTGACTCCACATTTTTAAACATTTTGAAAATGTATGAAATTAGGGAGATATTTGATATAACAATTAGAGTTGAGGTTACACCTCTTGATACTGCTCCAATTGCATTTGAGATTCCTGGTAGTGAACCTGAGTTTAATGGGGTAGACAAATCTAGAGAGCATGTAGCTAATAAGGTAAATGATACAAATAAGGACAATGTTAGTCATGGGGTTGATGTGAATGAGGGTGTTAGTCATGGGGTTGATATAAATGAGGGTGTTAGTTATGGGGTTGATTTAAATGAGGGTGTGAGTCATCAGGTTGATGAAATTGAAGGTTCAGTGGCAAATTCAATATGCCACAGTGAGTATGACCTAAATTCAGATGCTGATTACAGGCCAGATAGTGATGAAGAGTTTCAGTTTGAGGATAGTAGGGATAGGAATGGTAGCAATGGTAGTAGAGATAACTCTGAAGATGACCAATCACACTACCAGAGTGATGGTGAAAACTTTGAGAAAATTGTTACAAGTTCAGATGAGGAAGGTAGTTCTAGGATGGCTAGGATCCATAACAGAAAGCTTTTTAAGACTGGGTTAGGGGGAAAGGTTGAGTTAAGGGTTGGCCAAACTTTTAACAATGTGGACCACTTTAGAGATGTGCTTAGAGAGTATGCAATTCAGAATGGGATAATGCTAAAAAGAATTAAAAATGAGAAAGAAAGAGTGACATGTAAATGTGCAAATGAAGGCTGCCCATGGAGGATTCATGCCTCCCCAACACAAGACTTAATAACATACAAAATTAAGAGCTTATATCCTGTCCATGAATGTGAGAAACTGAATGACACACCTGAGTGCACCTACATCTGGATAGCCCAAAAGTATGAGGAGTATTTTAGGGAAAATCCTAATCTAGATGTAGACTGGTTAGAGAAGGATATGAAGAGAAGATATGGGCTATAACCAGCAAAAAGAAAGCTATATAGGGCTAGGACCAGGGCTCTAGAACTTGTTGGTGAGCATCATCAAAAGGCTCTAAATTTGTTGCATAAATATGCTAACATCATCCTTCTAACAAACCCTGGTAGCACATGTTTTGTTAAGGCAGATGCAGCATTAATCTCTACTGCTCTAAAATTTCAGAGGTTTTTTCTTAGTTTTCCAGCACAGAGGGCAGGGTTTATAGCTAGCTGTAGGCCATTTGTGGGGGTAGATGGTTGTCATCTTAAGGGGCCTATGGGGGGAGTCTTATTGGCAGCTGTGGCAATTGATGTAGATAATGGGATGTTTCCCTTAGCCATTGCAATTTGTGAGGTTGAATGCAATTCCACATGGAATTGGTTTCTAGAACTCCTAGGTCAACACATTGGAGGGCAGGATGGGTTAGGGATGCCTATGACATTCATGAGTGATAGGCAAAAAGGAATTTTGAATGCTTTGTCTTTACAGTGGTCATATGCATCCTATAGATATTGTGGTAAACATGTTTGTGAAAATTTCAAAAAACAGCATACAGGACCAGCACTGCAATCTTTGTTTTGGAAAGCTTGCAAGACTGCCAATATTAATACCTTCACTACAGCCATGAAACAAATAAAGCAGATTGATGACAGAGCTTATGAATGGTTGAGCAACATTCCTCCAATGAATTGGAGCCAGCATGCATTTGATGAAAGAGTCAAAGTTGATCATGTAACAAACAATATAATTGAATCTTTTAACTCTTGGATTAATCGATATAGGAGTCTTACATATCTTGGCATGGTTGAAGAGATAAGAAGGAAAATTATGAAGAGGATGCATAAGAAGTAAGTAAATTACTTAGTTTTTATTTAATTTAATTTAATTTCTAGATTTCATTTAATTTTGTGATTTATTTTGGCAGTTTGCTCTTTCAATCAAATACAGTTTTATTTAGCATTCTTCTGTTATAATCAAATATAATGATTTTCTGAATTTCATTGTTGTAATCAAATAAAGCTTTATTTTATATACTTGCTGCCTCATTTTGTATACTTACTAAACATGTATTTTTATTTTTCCAAACTATCCCTCATTTTAGGTTGAAAGAATGCTTGAAGTGGAAGATTGATGTTGGGCCAAACATTAGGACTATAATTACTGATAGAGCAAAGTGGGCTAATGGCCTTAAAGTACTTTGGTGTGGAAATCTAGAATTTGAAGTTGTTAATAATGGGAGGGTGTTTGTGGTGAAGTTTAACGAAGAATGGTGTTCATGTGGGATGTTTCAAGTGTCTGGTATGCCCTATGTGCATGCCATTGCCTTTGCTAAGGAAAGAAGGATTGATGTGTATCAATTTGTGAACAAGATGCTGCATAAAGAGAAGTACATTGCAACATATGACCATTGCATCAAGCCTATCCCTGATCAAGATGAATGGCCAGAGGTCCCTTGCAACAATTTGGGAGCTCCCAAGATGAGGACAAAGCCTGGCAGGCCTAAGAAATCTAGAAGAAGGGCTCCTAATGAAGACCCCCCTCCTAGCAAGCTTTTCACAATGACATGTAAGAATTGCGGAGGCTACAATCATAATAAAAGGACTTGCAAAAATCCCCCAGGTGCTTTTAAAAAAAAGGTAACTATTTATATTTTTAATATTAATCTTCTCTATTAAGTTACATTTATATGTTGACAAGTAATAATCGATCTTTGATTAATGATTAAGGTAAAGAGATCCAATGTGGGTACATCTTCAGCTACTGCATCACAGGTTCATAGACCAGAAATCAATCTTGATGCACCATCACCTCATCCAAATAATGCACCAACTTCTCAGCCAAATGAAGAAAGGATACAAAAATTCCCAGTTACAAAGAAAAAAGGGGTAAAATTACAAATTTCATATAAGTTATTTTCATTACGCATTTTACTGACATTTTTTAATATTACTCACTGCTCCAGGGAGAACCATCAACTGAAGCAACATCTTCTCAACCAACTCCAAGTCATACTGAAGCAACTTCTTCTCAACCTGGTGCAGCTACATCTCGGACTCCAGCAAACATTCCATCTCAGACATATGAAGCCTCACAAGAAATTGGATGCTCAGCCCTAACAGCATCTCAGCAAACTCAGAACTCAAATGTAATAGGGAGAGGAAGAGGTATATCTTATTAATTAAAAATAGATTGATGTATTTTAATAATCCCTACTGATTTCATATGGTTATTCATGCATGCAGTGACTAGGTGGTTCTCCCAAGAGGAACAATGAAATCTAGAAATCCTAGGCAACAGTCTATGCATGGATACTTATCATACTTGGGAAAATTAGCACACAATTTGGTATATTTTGGATAATATTTTTGATAAATATTTTGGTACATTAGCACAGACAAGATGATGGATAATTTTTTTTTTATATAACTTCATTTTCTCTTTTGTTTATATAGATAACATTGACAATGTAACTTCATGTTCTCTTTTGTTTATACAGATGCTATAAGATCATCTCTTTTATTTATATAACTGGTATTGTTTGTGCTCTTTTGTTTATATAAATGACAATAAAGTGGATTATTGTTCTGTTCATTGCAATGTTGTAGAAATATCTTACATGCATTTCATATCATAATACTACAGTTTGTCTATAACACTGCATGACAAACACCAATAACAAAAATTACATGTATTTCAATTACAATGTCTTTATAAGTAGTGCTACCAAAGTAATCAGCAACAAATATAGTAGGAGCTTGTTTACGATCACATCAGTGTTGGTTTTTCCATTGCTTTGCACAATCTTTTCATTTAAGCTCAATAGCCTCTTCATATCAGTTTGCATATCCTTTAATATCACGTCAATATCATCATTTTTAGTCTGATCATCCTTTACCTTAGAGCAGTTCACCATATCAATTAGATCATTGTTAACTTCATCAACATCAGGATCCTACCACCTAAAAAAATTGCAGACTCCATTTTTGCATATGAAATAGAGCCTACCAGGATTATTAGATGACTCAGATATCATAACACCTGCCCTTGAACCACACTTACATTTCCTATTCTTGAATTTTATGAAGCTGCCATTTATAATTTTACATCTGCCCATGCTTGCTGCACTGTTGTCATGCCTTGCAGTGCTTGAGATTGAATGATTCCTTTTTGTGCTTGAGCTCATGCTTTGCCTTGCAATGTAATTTGATGCGTTAATTGAGGGTTAATTTCTAAGTTAAAGCTATGTTATTGATGTGTACAGGCGTGCCTTTTGTGTGATGGATTTGAATGTGAGATGAAAGTGTATGAAGAAATTGAAGTTGCGTTATTGCTGTGACAATTGCGAAGCTAGGTTTAGTGTTTTATAGTAGTAGTTTAAACCCATGCATGCACAGCCTAACGGCTACATTCCAACGGTAAAATGGTGATATTGTTTGTGGGGTAAAATGGTCTTTTGAGGCTATCAAATGCACTACCCAGATTTGTTTTTCCATGTTGCATTTCGGGGGTAAAATTGTAAATAGATGTATCCTCCCTTGTTTATTATTATATACACATTTTCACTTATTTATAGACAAGGGTATATATGTAATTGAAGTGTAAATAGATGGAAAGATGATGCCATAAAATGGCAAATGTAACAGAAGGGGTGCCTATGACGCGTTTTTAAAACAGTATGGACTCTTTTAGAAAAAAATGCAAAAGTCCCATCTCCATGACATTAATGCAAAACATAGGGGAGGTTTGTGACATTATCCCATTTTAAATTGTGATAATATCAAAAACTTCCCTTAAATTTTGATCAATTTTTGCACAGAATATGAATTTTCCAGTTTGTTCATCAAGATCCCTGATGCAACTTAAAATTCAAATCAATCAACTAACAATTTAAAGAGGGGAAATTTTGAAATTTACACAAAATATCAAAAATCAAATCGGTTAAAAAATTAGGGTTTGCTGGTTGGATTAGCAGATGTATTTAATCTAGAAATAGGATTTTCTAAGAAATTTATCTTAATTATATTATTAGAGGTAAAATTGCCTTTTCATATGTTCATGATGAATTTTGAACAATGTCAGGGGTTGGGACGATAATTAAATAAGCAAATTAGTATTTCACCACATTGGACAAAAACTCAAGGGTAATTTTTGATATTATCCTATTTTAAACAAGCCGTTGGATATTTTTTATTTTAATTAAAGATTAAGAATTTCAAAAAATTTTTCATACAAAAATTATGATTATATTATATTATTTATTTATTGATATAAATTTTGATGAAATAGCATCATTAAATTTGATACTTTTTGTTTTAAATAAGATAATTCTACTAATAATTCTGATATTTAACTAAATGATACAAATAACCCGTCGATTAAATGACTTCCGTTGAGATGAATGTATAAACATAAAATAATTTTTACTTTGAGCATTAATATAACTTTTAAGAAAAAAAACTTGTCCATGACCCGGAGGTATGCCTGAAGTACATTTTGACCCTCATCCTTTAGAAATAGCTCAAAAGGGATAATGACACAAACCTCCCCTATGTTTTGCCTTAATGTCATGGAGATGAGACTTTTGCATTTTTTTCTAAAAAGAGTTCCTAATGTTTGAGAAACGCATCATAGGCATATCTTCTGTTACATTTGCCGTCACATGACATCATCTTTCCATCTATTACATTTCAATTACATATATACCCTTATAGAAAAATAAGTGAAAATGTGTATATAATAATAAACAAGGGAGGATACATCAATTTACAATTTTACCCCCGAAATGCAATATGAAAAAAGAAATCTGTGTCTACATTTGACAGCATCAAAGGACCATTTTACCTTATAAACAATTAAAGTTGAAATAAAATGGTAGGTATCCGTTGGAATGTAGTCGTTAAGCTGTGCATGCATGGGTTTAAACTAGTATAAGACACTGAACCTAGCTTCGCAATTGTTACAGTACTAACACAACTTCAATTTCTTCATACACTTTCATCTCACATTCAAATCCATCACACACAAGGCAGGCCTCTACACATCAATAACATAGCTTTAACTCATAAATTAAGCCTCAATTTACGCATCAAATTACATTGCAAGGCAAAGCATGAGCTCAAGCACAGAAAGGAATCATTCAGTCTCAAGCAGTGCAATGCATAACAGTAGTGCATCAAGCATGGGCAGATGTAAAATGATAAATGGCAGCTTGATAAAATTCAAGAGCAGGAAATGTAAGTGTGGTTCAAGGGTAGGTGTTATGATTTCTAAGTCATCTAATAATCCTGGTAGGCTCTATTTCATATGCAAAAATGGTGTCTGTAATTTTTTTAGGTGGTGGGATCCTGATGTTGATGAAGTTAGCAATGATCTAATTGATATGGTGAACTGCTCTAAGGCTAATGATGCGTTCGAAACTAGCAAGTATACTAGTCGTACAAGTAATAAAGTGATAAGTAGATATCGTTCCCACGAGGATTGATTCTAATTGAATTTGTTATTCAAAAGTAACAACATAATAAATGGGAGGGTTTTGTTGATGGATTAACTAAATGAAATATTAATGTAAATGCACAATAACACAACACAAAGTAAAATAGAGTAAAAAATCAATGAGAGACACTTGGTTAAGGGTTCTTTCTCTGCCACAAGATATGAATTTGTGAATTAACATAGATTGTCATCCAATTACAGCATTGAAGTTACCAACCGTAGATAACAACAAGCTCTGTTATCCCAATCTTTCCTTACTTTGTTGTTAAATAAAACAAGCTCTTTATTTAATCTCTATCCATTAAACAACCTAGAACAAGCTCTCTAAGTTTAATTTAATAGAAGCATTACGATGAGAAAGATAGGTTGATCTAAGCAATAATCACACAGGTTCGGATTATTTAATCTAGGTTGTATTTTCCAATTGTAATCTCTGATCACAATTTTGCTACTAATGATTGGAAATTCAAGACAATTACGGATCAAGATTTCTAATCTAGCAATAGACAACAATCAGACTATATTTTGTTGGCCACCCAAAATACAATCTGCAAGCAATCATAAGCATTAGATATAGGAAAATACAAGCAACTTCAATTAGAGAATTGGACAACAACTTCTTACACAATCAACTCACAAAAATCATATTAAGGGTTTTGAAATCACCTTCAACCAATTCAGATTCAGTTACACATGTTCAAAAACGTGGTAAATACAATACAACATACAAATTTTCCAGAAAATGAAAGGGAAGGGAAAAACTTAGCAATTCTGATGTAAATCTCTTTGAATTATAGTTCTTCCTCTTTCCAAGCTTTCTTTCTCCTTCAAGAACTCCAGGAAATGAAAGAAATCCAGAGCTGCAGCCTCCACCACGTTCTCCCCTCTTCAAGTTATGAAAATAAAACCCTAAAATGTGTTTATATACTCTGCTACAGTAACTTTCTACAGTGTCCCCGTATTTAATAACATGCTACAGTGATATATGGAATTACAAATATACACTTCTCATACCATTTTTATCATAACTTTCGGTACACTACACAAATTCGTGAACCGTAAATTTCTCCAGAAAATAGACTTCGAGAGCTTTTCAATTGTATATAGCATGTTATCCGGTTAATTGTATATCGATACAATCAACTTCGAGAAATTGGTTGATCAGCAGAGGTGGAAATGAAGGGTTTTACTCTAATTTTGTGCAAGTTTGATGCGTTCGAAACTAGCAAGTATACTAGTCGCACAAGTAATAAAGTGATGAGTAAGATATCGTTCCCACGAGGATTGATTCTAATTGAATTTGTTATTCGAAAGCAACAATAAACTAAATGAGGGGGGTTTTGTTGATTGATTAACTAGATGAAATATTAATGCAAGTAAAGAATAACACAATGCAAATTTAAACAGATTGAAAAATCAATGAGAGAAACCTGGTTAAGGGATCCTTCTCTGCCACAAGATATGGATTTGCTAATTAATCATAGAATTGTCATCCAATTGCACCATTGAAATTATCAACCGTAGATAACAACAAGCTCTGTTATCCCAATCTTTCCTTACTTTGTTGTTAAATAAAACAGGCTCTTTATTTAATCTCTATCCATTAAACAACCTAGAACAAGCTCTCTAAATTTAATTCAATGGATGCATTACGAAAAGAAAGACAGGTTGATCTAAGCAATAAACACACAAGCTCGGATTATTTAACTTAGGTTATATTCTCCAATTGCAATCTCTGATCACAATTTTGCTACTAATGATTAGAAATTCAAGACAATTACGGATCAAGATTTCTAGTCTAGCAATAAGACAATATCCAGATTATATTCAGTTGGCCACTCAAATACAATCAGCAAGCAATCATAAGCATTAAATATGGGAGAATACAAGCAACTTCAATTAGAGAATTGGATAACAATTCCTTACACAATCAACTTACAAAAACCATATCAGGGGCTTTGAAATCACCCTCAACCAATTCAGATTCAGTTACACATGTTTAAGAACGTGGTAAATACAATACAACATGGAGACATTCCAGAAAATGAAAGGGAAGGGAAAAACTTAGCAAATTTGATGTAATTCTCTTTGGATTGTAGTTCTTCCTCTTTCCAAGCTTCCTTTCTCCTTCAAGAACTCCAAGAGATGAAAGAATTCCAGAGCTGAAGCCTCCACCACGTTCTCCCCTCTTCAAGTTATGAAAATAAAACCCTAAAATGTGTTTAAATACTCTGCTACAGTAACGTGCTACAGTGTCCCGTATTATACATGCTACAGTGATGTGTGGAATTACATTTCTACACTTCTCACACTGTTTTGATTGCAACTTTCGGTACACTGAATGGATTCATAAACCGTAAATTTCTCCAAAAAGTAGACTTCGAGAGCTTTTCAACGGTATATGATATGTCATCGGGTTCATTGTATATCAATACAATTAAATCCGAGAAGATGGTTGACTAGCAGAGGTGAAAATGAAGGGTTTTACTCCATTTTTGTGCAAGTTGCTCCAAAACTCCTACAAACATCAAAACCACACAAAAACATAAAAATACCAAGGAATATAGCAAAGAAACATGGACGAATTGATATGAAAATGATATATAAATAGACACTTATCAAATTCCCCCACACTTAGACTTTGCTAGTCCTCGAGCAACTACAACGATATGAAACAAAACTAAACCGAAACAGAATCAAAGAAAAATTAAAACATACAAATGCTTCAACTTGCAAATAGGCCTCAAAGATTGTACTTAATTATAACCCAAGGAAAACTTCAAAATAATGCACTTGATCAAGAATTTCAGCTCAAGGATTAGTTTCGCTTCACTTCAATTCCTCAAGTGTGTGTGTGTAAAGCCATTCTCACCTAATCACTTGTAGCCCGGATGATTTTATGCATAAAAATGAATCATATTTAATATTGAAGATATGTGTATAAATAAACTCCATAGGCCTGCTTTTCTAGTCACTCTCCACTAATGTAGACATGCACAACACCAAGGATCAAGTAGGACTTTATTAAGCTTGTAACGTTGGCTTGGGTGAAGGTATGATAAAGGATAATAATTTGGCTCAAATCACCCACAAACACATAAATCATTCAAGACTATGTAGAGCTCAACCCTATAACATAACTTCATTTCAATTCACTAGGTTACTCCCCCAAACTTATTTAGAACACTCAATCTTTTTTTTTTTTTTTGCAGAAAACAAAAGAAAATTATACCCTAACACTTTGTTGTTTCATTCTTTTTAAGAACACTTAAGGGTATAGATCTCTTATTCTTCTTCTTTTGTTCTTTTTTTTTCTTTTTTTCTTTTTTTTTGTTCTTTTTTTTTATTACACTTCCCCTCCCCCACACTTAAACAACACATTGTCCTCAATGTGTAAGTCTGGACGATAAGTACAGATTGCTTTTTTTTTTCAAACACAATAGAACTCACTTTGGCCTGCCCATAACACTTCCCACCTCCTCTAACGTGCCCAAAAACCAAACATAGCTCAAAAGTTTAATTGTTAATGATCTACATGCTCATAGGTAAGGGATAAACTGTTTGGAACAAATTCATTTGAGGTTAGGAAATCTTTTAGTGAGTTAACAAAGAAAAAGGCTTACAAGGCTCAAAGGGGTAACTAGGGATCAATTTCAGTCAAGGTTGGCTATTAAGGCTCAAACGGTCCAAAGATGGCTAAATCATTTCCCCAATGTTGCACAGTCTAGGATTTCGCCTCGAGTGACCATCAAACAAGTTCTAGAATTCATTGAAATCTGAAGAAACATTTAAATTACATAAACTTTCTCTAAGTGAACAAATAACTCAGTGATAATAGCTCATGCTCAATGTTGCGCAAGGAATCAAAAGCAAAGCGAAAACCAATAAACATTTCAAGCACACAGATCACTGCATCATTTATCATTTTCCAAGAGTTATTCTTAATT
>SNVD02005974.1:0-23642 GCA_013180625.2 Boswellia sacra
TGACATTTCTGCCCAGATTCAGAACAAGGTTAGTTTCTATACATCTTTGAAGTATAAGGGTAAGGTTGTCAAGGCATTTATCAAAAGAATCACCAAAAATACTAAAGTCATCCATAAATACTTCAATGATGTTCTCAACATAATCAGAGAAAATACTTACCATACAACTTTGGAAAGTGGCAGGGGCATTGCAAAGACCGAATGACATGCGTCGATAGGCAAATGTACCGAATGGGCATGTGAATGTAGTTTTCTCTTGATCCTCAGGGGCAATGACAATCTGATTATATCCTGAATATCCATCAAGAAAACAATAATGAGAATGACCTGCTAATCTCTCCAGCATTTGATCAATGAATGGCAAAGGAAAGTGATCCTTGCGAGTTGCAGAATTGAGCTTTCGATAATCAATACAAACTCGCCACCCGGTTTGGATACGAGTGGGAACTAGCTCACTATTGTCATTCTTAACCACCGTAACACCATATTTCTTCGGAACAACTTGGACTGGACTCACCCACTTGCTGTCCGAAATTGGATAAATCACACCCACATCTAACAATTTCAGGATGTCTTTCTTGACAACTTCCATCATTGGAGGATTCAACCTCCGCTGTGCTTCTCGAGTGGGCTTGGATCCTTCTTCTAATAAGATACGGTGCATGCAATATTGGCTGGGCTAATCATTTGATGTTCAGCAATTGGTCCACCCAATGGCTGTTTTGTGATCCGAAGCCTCGGAACGAGTTTCTCTTCTTGCAATGAGTGTAAGGCCCTTGGCTATAATGACTGGCAAAGTATCCTTCTCACCCAAGAATACATGTTTCAAATGATCTGGAAGAGGCTTAAGCTCCAAGGCAGGTGCTTTCATCACAGAAGAAAAAAGTTTCTCATTAGATAAAGGCAATTCAATGTACGAAACATCATACCTATTTGTGGTGATAGCTATACTCTCATCCAAGCTTGCCACAGCTTCCTCCACTTCTTTAGACACTTGTATCAACTTCCTCGATTCTCTGGAATTTTCTGCCCTATGTGCTCACTAATGGCTACTTCCAATGCATCCTTGCGAGTTAACTCAAAAAGTTGTTGTGCCAAAGAATCGATAACATCCACTACAAAAACAGAATGCAAGTCACTAGGGTACCTCATTGCCTCAAAAATATTGAAACGGATCACCTCGCCATCAAATTCCATGGTGAGAGTGCCATCATGAACATTAATCTTAGTTCGGCAGTTTTCAAGAATGGTCTCCCTAAAAGAATCGGTGTTGGATTAGGAGATGTCTCATCCTCCATTTCAAGAACATAAAGTCTGCTGGAAATACCCATTGGATTCATACTGCACAAGCCATCTTCTACAACTCCCTTGGGATTGCATTAGAAGCGATCATCAAGTTGAATTACAATCGCAGTTTCCGCAATAGGATCCAAGATTTCAAAGAAGCATTAATAGAATATGGGCATGACATTAATAGATGCTTCATAAATCTAACATAGCTCTTTCAACTTGGTCTTACCACATGGTGCATGGAATGGTGAACGTACCTGGATCTTTGCATTTCGGAGGATTGTTTCTTTGCAAACAGCTGAACACATTTTCCCCCCACTACCTTCTCATTTCTTACAACTTCCTCTTGTTTTTTTTGTTTGGGGGGTGTGCATAACTCCTTGAGAAATTTTGCATAACGGGTACTTGCTTAATAGCATCCAGAAGTGGTATATTTACCTCGATCTTGCGAAAAGTTTCCAGGATTTCCTGTTCTTGTTGCTCCTTCTTTGATTTTGCAAATCTGCTAGGAAATGGTGGAGGGGTAACATATGAATGAATGAAAATTTTAGGATTTACCTTAGAAGTGGATGTTTTGTTCATGGTAGAAGTGGTATCATCCCCTTCATCAATTTGTGATTTCTTTGGTGGAATCTCTAATTGCTTCCCACTTCTCAAAGTTACAGCACTAGCATTCTCTCTTGGATTGATCACCGACTGAGAAGGTAATTTTCCTGAGCTTTGACTCTCAAATTTGCTCATGTTAGTGGCCAATTGTCCCATTGATTTTCCAGGTTTTGGATACTTGCCCTAGTTTCCTGCTGAAATTGCATTGTGTTAGTGGCAAGTGCTTTAACAATATCCTGGAGAGACATAC
Source organism: Boswellia sacra (assembly GCA_013180625.2). NCBI lineage: Eukaryota > Viridiplantae > Streptophyta > Magnoliopsida > Sapindales > Burseraceae > Boswellia > Boswellia sacra. Next base: position 2,147 of record SNVD02005974.1, read on the forward strand.
CTGAATTTTGTGGAGCTGGTTGTGGTGCTGGTTGTGGTTGTGCTTGAAATTGTTGCTGCACCCTTGGTTGATTGAAACCTGGTGGTCGATTTGGTATGGCATTTGGGGCAATTGGTTGATGATTCCCATATCTTAAATTAGGGTGATCTCTCCATCCAGCATTGTAAGTATTGGAGAAATGGTCATACCCTGTCTCTTATACACATCTAGATGTGTATAAGAGACAGGGCTTGTTCCATATATTCTTCTTGTAAAGTTGGATACATGTCGATTGGATGCTCCATCGTAGAATATATCCCACATTCATAAGATTTTTGCATATCTCCTACAGCCATGTTTTCCACAAGAGAGGTTAGCTCAGAAAGTTGTTGTTCAATGTTCGGAGTGCTTACCTCATTTACTCTCCATGGTACTTGTGGCTCAAATCCGCTACTGAATTGATAGAAGTTTACTGCCATGTTGTCTAAACACAAACAATCAGAAAAGAAAAACAAAGAAAATATGAATCAACAATGAAAACAAAATAACAAATCGATTAGAAAATCAATCCCCGGCAACGGCGCCAAAAACTTGATGCGTTCGAAACTAGCAAGTATACTAGTCGCACAAGTAATAAAGTGATAAGTAAGATATCGTTCCCACGAGGATTGATTCTAATTGAATTTGTTATTTCCAGCAACAATAAACTAAACAGGGGGGGATTTTTGTGGAATGCTTTACTAAATGAAATAAGAATGCAAGTAAAGAATAACAAAACAGAAAGTAAATTTGAATGAAAAATCAATGGGAGAAATCTGGTTAAGGGATCCTTCTCTACCACAAGATATGGATTTGCGAATTAATCGCAGAATTGTCATCCAATTACAGCATTGAAGTTATCAACCGTAGATAACAACAAGCTCTGTTATCCCAATCTTTACTTACTTTGTTGTTAAATAAAATAGGCTCTTTACTTAATCTCTATCCATTAAACAACCTAGAACAAGCTCTCTAAATTTAATTAATGGATGCATTATGAAAAGAAAGACAGATTGATCTAAGCAATAAACACACAAGCTCGGATTATTTAACTTAGGTTGTATTCTCCAATTGCAATCTCTGATCACAATTTTGCTACTAATGATTAGAAATTCAAGACAATTACGGATCAAGATTTCTAGTCTAGCAATAGACAATATCCAGATTATATTCAGTTGGCCACCCAAATACAATCCAGCAAGCAATCATAAGCATTAAACATGGGAAAATACAAGCAACTTCAATTAGAGAATTGGATAACAATTCCTTGCACAATCAATTCACAAAAACCATATCAAGGGCTTTGAAATCACCCTCAACCAATTCAGATTTAGTTACACATATTTAAGAATACAAATACAATACAATATGGAGACATTCCAGAAAATGAAAGGGAAAGGGAAAACTTAGCAAATTTGATGAAATCTCTTAGGATTTGTAGTTCTTCCTCTTTCCAAGCCTTCAATCTCCTTCAAGAACTCCAAGAGATGAGAGAAATCCAAAGATGCAGCCTCCTCCACGTTCTCCCCTCTTCAAGTTATGAAAATAAAACCCTAAAATGTGTTTAAATACTCTGCTACAGTAACGTGCTACAGTGTCCCGTATTATACATGCTACAGTGATGTGTGGAATTACATTTTCTACACTTCTCACACTGTTTTGATTACAACTTTCGGTACACTGAATGGATTCATAAACCGTAAATTTCTCCAAAAAGTAGACTTCGAGAGCTTTTCAACGGTATATGATATGTCATCGGGTTCATTGTATATCAATACAATTAAATCCGAGAAGATGGTTGACTAGCAGAGGTGAAAATGAAGGGTTTTACTCCATTTTTGTGCAAGTTGCTCCAAAACTCCTACAAACATCAAAACCACACAAAAACATAAAAATACCAAAGAATATAGCAAAGAAACATGGACGAATTGATATGAAAATGATATATAAATAGACACTTATCATATTCTATACTCAAATGCATAATGACCATCCTTTTGGCAACTATGGCGTTGAATATAAGCTTTGCATGAAGCATAATGTCCAAACTTTTGACAGTTTTAACATTGAACTTTCCAACCTCACCTACGACCTTGACTTTGACCTCTATCTTGACCACATTGACTTCTTTCAGTACCACGACTTTCTCCCTTCTCTTTTTTATTTGTCTTTTAAGGAGTTATTCTGTGATACATTACTTTTTGTATTTCTTTTCATGTTCTTGTAATGAACCTCAAAATTGTTCAATTGTCATATCTTTCACTTGGTTTCTTTGAAAATCTCAACTATGTTGTTAAACATCGAATCCAAAGAGCTAAGTATCTTCTCTATAATTTTTACATCTTCTAATTTCTCAACATTTCTTTTCAAATGATTTAAAACAATCAAAACTCTTAAAAAATAACACTATAAGAATTTTTAGGATATTTTTCACTTTTCCTTTTGTATATAAGCCGGTTATATAAGCCGGTTTTTAAAAAATAAAAATTCAAGTATAACACTAAGGCCCAAAGTCAAACCCTCTATTTCCTATATGTGTTATTTTCAATTTTTCCACAATAACAAACTCTTCATAGCCGGCTAATCTCATCTCCATCACTCTCATCTCTTGTTGGCATTTCAGTGTTTGCAGCAAAGAACAATGTTTCAGTTGGTGAAACATCTAGTTGAGTGTTGGCGAACAGACTAGTGAAGGACTAATTCTTGAAACACTCGGGTCAATTCATGGGCTACTTGCATGTCCATTTTTCTAGGTGATTTTCAATCGTTAAATTTCTAGGTAATTATGATGTATAATTTTGATTTTTACCAAGTAACAAACATGAGTAACACTAATGTGTTGTTTGTTGTTGATTCAAGGGATCAATCTGGTCCCAAAAGGTAAGAGCAAGAAGTCCAAGAGGACTACGCTCAAGTCTGATGATATCTACCTTAAACTCCTTGTCAAGGTCTGTATTTTACTTAACTTTCTTATTTTAATTTTTAATTTTTTTTAATTTTTGATGTGATGTGCTAATGTAATATGTTTGTGTAATAGTTGTACTGATTTCTCGTATGAAGAACGGCTAGCAACTTCAACAAGGTGATATTGAAAAGGCTGTTCATGAGCAAGGTTAACAAGCCCCCTCTTTCTCTCTCTCGCCTATCTGCTTCATCCAAGGAAAGGAAAGGTAGGTTAAACACTTACTTTGTATTTTCTTTCATTTGAATATGGAATTCTGTGTTTGCTTTATTAATAGTATGCCTCTTGCATGGAATTACTCACTTCAACTCCTTCCTCTACACCTTGTCTACTTTGTAATTGTAGCTTAATGAACCATCTTTCCTATTTTTTGTGTATTTTTTTTAAATTTAATGTTGCTAATAATAGTTTTGGTTTGTTATGCAAATAAATTTTTTATTTGTAAATCGTAAGATCAAATGAAATGGTCCATAGTTTTTTTTTTGTTTTTGGTATAGATTTTCTTTCTAAAAGCCCACTTTTATTTGAAGCATGTAAATATTTAATTGCTTTTAAATACAACTAATTATATGTCTTAATTTTTGTAAAATTAGGGGAAATGTTAACTAATCTGTAAGTGTCCTCAGATTTTGTTCAGTAGTTTCATCGCCCAAAAAGATTCTACAACAATTTTGATGGTGGTCTTCTCTTTTTCTTTCATAAACTCTAAGCCATAACAGTATATTTGATATTTTGGATTTTAATTTACACTGTTTTCTCTTTCATAGATATGATTTGGTGAAGATTGTACATTGCCAAAGTTTCTCATTAACTAGTAAATGCAATGATTCGGTAAAGTTATTCAAACTCCCACTGATATAAAATTATTTTAAAATACAACTCAAAAGATTCAGATTCATAGTAAGCAACGAGACCAACATTTATTATAATTTTGATCTCCCAAATTAATTTAATTTAAAAAAAAAACTATTTAACAAAATCATAGATTCCTAATAATTCCCTTTAAGAGTATATTTTAAAAAATTTAAAAAGAAAAAAGAGAGAGAGAGATTGTCTGGGTGTGACTAGGAAATGCACTTAGTAAACATAGTTATTGAATTAGAAAATAAAGCGTGGCATGTGGAAGCCGCAGTTTTTTATATTAGTATGAGATGGTTTCTATCTTTTGAGGGAACCAAACTCAATGCTTTCCTTCACTCTTTTTTCTCTTCTTTTGTCTCTTCTAATTAAAATTTTCTTTTTGTTATCCAACTATGTGATTTATATGAAAATGATTCGATCTTTGATAAATTTGAGTGTTGCTTAAGTAGTGACGAATTGCGAGTAGCATCAGAGTTTTATAGGCTTTATTTTTGTGCATCAGCTCATTGTTTCCTAGTTTGTTCAACGTTGGAGTGCATATTAAATATTTTCTCGTATCATTCTAGCAATCTCTTCCGTGTGTTTGTTGTGCACTGTGAAGTACTAAAGCAACAAATTTGGAGGCCAGCAAAAATCCAATGAGCATGTTTAAATAGCAATAAGATTGATTGAACTAGTGATTTATTTAGGAACGTTAGTTGATATAATTTTTAATATGCCCTTCTAGAAGACAAGTTCAAACCCCTTCAAGGCCTACCACATCCCTTTGCAGTGTAACACTTGTTGTTAGACGATGTAAGTTTAACTTCATAGCCACTTGTATACCAAAATTTTTAAAAATATTGGCTTGTTATTTCATCTTTTAACCATGTTAATTATACAAAATGATTATTTTGTGAATTGGGACAATGTAATAGGAGCAAACACTCCTGGAGATGATGCACATGGAAATTCTTTTGATTTCACAACAAAGTTGCTTCACCTAGCATGGTACTCAACCAAAAACTCAACTGCTTGTGTTGCTAAATAGCTTGTACGTGTACAATGCATAAATAAATAAATCAATTTTAGGGTGGATTCAAGAGGAGGGTCACAATTTGGATGAAATTTCTGAGAGCTGTTTTCTATAAGTTCCTTTTCTCCAAGATTTTTAGTGCTATAAATTATGATTGTGGTAGACTCCCTACTGTTTCATTCTTTGAGAAGGTAGGCTAGGTATTTTTTAGACAATCACAAAATAGAGAAGTGAGGAAAATTAAATATCATTAACGATACACATACATAGAAATTTCGATAATCCATAATCTAATAAATCTATGCTTGCAAACTGACACAAATAATTAGATAAATGATAGAGTGTAATATAGTTTTTGCATGCATGCTCCTTCTCTTGAATCCATGATTATGATTAATCAATAGTAATCTATGATGCCAAACCCCACCGTGTAATTAACTCAACCACCCAGCTTTCATGAAATATACTAGTTACATCTAAATTTTACAAATTTCTTTCTTATTACCAATTAGTGGGAAACCTGTGGGCCATACCATTATTCATTTCAATGTAAAGCTAGTTTAGCTACAAATGCTTTGCTTTAGACTTTCTTTCACTACATCCATCCATATCATCAATCGATGATTTCTTTCAACTCAGCTACTAATATTAATCAATCTTTTTTATTTCATTCTTTCCAAAAAGCAAAAGCAAATAATCCAGTGGCAACTTATAAAGGTCCACTTCAAAAAGAATAATAGGTCCCCACTCCAGTCCAATAACAATATTTAAAAATGAATCACTTACAATGAACAATCCTAATAGTGCTTAACCAACCACAAAACTAAAGTGACACACAGAAGTATAATTGTGACCGAGTTAGAAATAGGTATTGAAAATATGCCAAAACTCCCATACTTCAATGTTTTACCAATATTTTGTTAAATAATCTCCTTTTGTCACTTAGCTCATTAGAAAAAAATGGAAAGTAAAGATCATCTAAGATACCTTATGGAGAGGTTGTCTGTTTTATATTTGTCCTCCATCTGCTTTAAATTCTTTCTAGCATCCAAAATTAGATCCTGAAGATTAGAGCAAGACTCAAAGTCAAGTGGAAAATCCTTGATTCTAGTTCCAAAAAAAAAAAAAAAAGCAACCTTAAAAATCAAGGCCGATTTACATGTTTTCATAGAAACCTTAAAAAAAAATAAAAGACTGATCACTTTAACTAAACAAGCAATTTGTGAAATTATTAACTAATAAACCAAAATAAAGCTCAAAACTTGGCAATAATAAAATATATAAAAAGTGAAAGCTAAGATCTATAAGGTTAGAACACTTTATTTGCAAGGATTCAGACACGAGACACGACAAAGCTTGAAAACAGAAACTACAAATACTCATTTGAGATCATCAATAGATATTGGCCAACCAAAGCATAATGACAAGCAAACGGGCAACAAAAAAATAAAAGAAAAAGAAACCCAAAAAGAAGAAACATGTACCAATTGGTTAGGAGCATTAAAATTAGATTATTATTAGATAAAATGACACCTTTAGCGGGAAAATATTATTAGTAGGAAAATATTAAAAAAAGAGTATTATTAGTGAAAGGAATTAAAAAAAAAGGCATTTAGCAGGAATGTCAAACAAAAAATAATGAGAAGGGAAAAACTTGTTAATCTGTAACTCGATTAAGCCCCTGATTTTAACATTTAAGCCCTTAATTTTTCAGTATTACTTTAACCCAATTGAAAATTAAGTAAAAAGACTTTGAAAAACATGTACAGTTGCAAGAATGCATATGCAAATTAAGAATCGAAAACTTTAAGAAGACTCAAAACCAAAACAATTAACTTTATTCTGATTTATATGTTTAGAGTAATACCCATGAACTGAGATAGAGTAATTGAGTAATGAACTAACAAGATGTGTTCACCAACACTCCACCAATGACTGAAACGATGTCATCTACCGTGAACGTCAAAATACCAGCAAATATTCTTTTAATAATGAGCCAAGGGATTTGAGAATGAGCAATGAGACGAGGAAGAAGAAGCTGAGTGATCAGATGAGGGAGATGAATGATAGCGATGAGACAAGTGAGGGAAGGAGATGAGAGTGACGGCTAGGTTAATCAAAAAATGGAAATAAGGATAAGTTGAGTTAATTTATATGAGTGCCATTTTTTCAATTTAGAAGAAAGGGAAGTGACACATAAATGAAATAACGGGTATGACTTTTGGATATTTGACCATGTTTTTTAAAACTGACATGTAACTCGTAAAGGGAAGTGACATGTTAGACCAAAATTCTTTTAGTGACAGTTAGTGACACTTATTTTTGTATCACTTTATAATATTTTTTATGAGCATAATAGTGAAATGAATTTGTTTGTTTGATTTGTTAAAGTATTTAATTTGTTTGTTTGATGTATTTTCTAGGATTAAATTTATCATAAATCAATATATATATATTTATATATATACCGTTGATGCGTTCGAAACTAGTAAGTATACTAGTCGCACAAGTAATAAAGTGATGAGTAAGATATCGTTCCCACGAGGATTGATTCTAATTAAATTTGTTATTCGAAAGCAAAAACAGAGTAAATGGGGGGTTTTGTTGATTGATTAACTAAGTGAAATAATAATGCAAACGAAGAATAACAAAACAGAAAGTTAATTCGAATGAAAAATCAATGAGAGAAAGCTGGTTAAGGGATCCTTCTCTACCACAAGATATGGATTTGCGAATTAATCGTAGAATTGTCATCCAATTACAGCATTGAAGTTATCAACCGTAGATAACAACAAGCTCTGTTATCCCCAATCTTTCCTTACTTTGTTGTTAAATAAAACAGGCTCTTTATTTATTCTCTATCCATTAAACAACCTAGAACAAGCTCTCTAAATTTAATTCAATGGATGCATTATGAAAAGAAAGACAGGTTGATCTAAGCAATAAACACACAAGCTCGGATTATTTAACTTAGGTTATATTCTCCAATTGCAATCTCTGATCACAATTTTGCTACTAATGATTAGAAATTCAAGACAATTACGGATCAAGATTTCTAGTCTAGCAATAAATCACAACCAGATTATATTCAGTTGGCCACTCAAATACAATCAGCAAGCAATCATAAGCATTAAATATGGGAGAATACAAGCAACTTCATTAGAGAATTGGATAACAATTCCTTACACAATCAACTTACAAAAACCATATCAGGGGCTTTGAAATCACCCTCAACCAATTCAGATTCAGTTACACATGTTTAAGAACGTGGTAAATACAATACAACATGGAGACATTCCAGAAAATGAAAGGGAAGGGAAAAACTTAGCAAATTTGATGTAATTCTCTTTGGATTGTAGTTCTTCCTCTTTCCAAGCTTCCTTTCTCCTTCAAGAACTCCAAGAGATGAAAGAATTCCAGAGCTGAGCCTCCACCACGTTCTCCCCTCTTCAAGTTATGAAAATAAAACCCTAAAATGTGTTTAAATACTCTGCTACAGTGAATTGCTACAGTGCCCCGTATTATACATGCTACAGTGACTTGTGGAATTATATTTCTATACATCTCACACTGTTTTGATTACAACTTTTGGTACACTGAATGGATTTATAAACCGTAAATTTCTCCAGAAAATAGACTTCGAGAGCTTTCCAACGGTATATAACATGTCATCGGGTTCATTGTATATCAATACAATTAAATCCGAGAAGATCACTGAATAGCAGAGGTGAAAATGAAGGGTTTTACTCCATTTTTGTGCAAGTTGCTCCAAAACTCCTACAAACATCAAAACACACAAAAATATAAAAATACCACGGAATATAGCAAAGAAACATGGACGAATTGATATAAAAGTAATACATAAACAGACATCTATCAACAGTGTTCTAAACTTACACGTATTTATTAAATAAATAAAAAATATATAATATTTGACCTTTATACCAGCCAAATATAATATATATATATATATATATATATATATATGTATATATAGATTTTATTACATTTCGGTTTATAACAATCAAATAAATTATAGTTTTTTATACATGTCAGTTTAAAACACTCAACTAAAATAATTTTTAGAATTTCTCTTCTTCGAGAGCAAAGATATATGTCGTTTTTTTATTGACACAAAACCGACGAGAGCGACCAACTTAAATTTGTGTCACTTTGACCAACCCACAAATATAGAATATACATCAAGTCCATATATGTCGGACATAAACCGACATGTATATACATACATGAGGGTGCAGAACCGACATGTATGGAAATTTTTCTTATAGTCAGAAATAGACTTAATTTCTTTCATATGCAAAAATTCAAACTCACCTCTCAAAGTTTGAAGACATTACTTTATCACCTTTTCTTGTCCTCCATGACATATTTGAAGCTATTCCAATAGTTCCTTAGCAAAGGTTGCATTATAATATTTTTCAAGTTTATTATCATCAAAGCTTCTTGAATGAAGTTGAGAGATCTGATTCTTTGCGTTAAAGTATCTAAATTACTCTTTAGTTGTTAGGATTATAATTCCATATCTTATGGCTCATTGTGGCCTTTTTCAACAATTTCTTAAACATCATTCATTCTAAGGATTGTTTTCATCCTCATGCTCCATCTTTGTACCTGTTTTCTTTTAATTTTGGAATCGAAATGGATGCCATAATGCCACTGATTCTGTATGGTCAATCTATCACAAGTAAAACCATTTTGAACCAAATTGATTTTATGCACATGATAGGACTAAATTAAAATTTCAATATCAAAGGGCTTATTCATATTTTCCACCTAAATCATGAAGGGACAATTTTTAACAAACAAACTCTTCTTTATTTCTTGATGGGGCTTGTAGATTGGTCGATTGTGAGTTGATTTGGACAAGTGGTGTCAACTCATTTGTTAGATTCTAACGAGTTTCATAGTGAAAGCAATTTTCAGAAATTGAACTGGTGTTTTCAATGTGATATAGCCAAAATTTGACATTGGCCAAGAAGAAAAACTTATAGATCACTGACCAATCTATCAAATGATGATGGTTGCGAGACTTCACTCATCAAACAAAAACAAAGCTTGTCGACACCTATAATGTTTCATGATGGCTTCCGATGACTCTTGATTAACTGTCACCCTTGGAGCATGATCTACAGTAATCTGTGACCTATTTTGGACTGGCAATGACTAGCGATACACTACTGATATTGTCGAAAATGGGGAACGTTGATTGTTGATGGTATGAGTCTTCCTTGCAATTTTCCTTTACTTTCTTCTTTGAATCTCTAAACCTCTGTGGCTCTAATACCACTTTATTGAATAACAATTTATTGCAGTTTCTTGAAAAAATTATTACTTTATTGAATTTTGATTGTTTCCACATAGACACAAAAATAACAACATACATTACTTAAGCGATCAATTGTGAACCTAGAAATTCACTTAATGAGGGGCAGTAGCTTCAACTAATTGGTTGATAATTTCATGGTGAATATCATTAGGATTGATCATTATTTTCAATATGAAATTAAAACGTCTTAATTAGTACATTACTCTTATATACCATTGCATAATATATTCTTTTACATAATATCTATGAGATGAATAGTTGACAATAATTAATAAATCACATTTATAACAATAATTGATAAATCATATTAAAATTATTTTATTGAAGGTAATTGTATCATAACATATGAAAATAGTATAGCAATTATTATTAAAAGAAAAAGGAAACTCTCATCCATAGCCCCAGGTTAGGCCAAATTTGAGTTTTATCCCCCACGTTTTGAAATTAGCCTGAAACGACCTTATTGTTACCTCAATTCTGTTAACTTAGATGACATACATTGAAATGGCATTATTACCCTTTGACCTTTATATGAAAATATTAAAGAAAAAAAGCTATTTGACCATGGTTTAAACCCAAGCAAATGCAATAAATCCTTTCATTCTAATGGTTTTATGCATAATTCTTTTATTTAATTAATGGTACTAGTTTTAAGGGGGGGAAAAAAGAACCCTAAATTCCAAAGTCTCTAAACAGCATATATACACAACCGCTGCAAGCCAAACACCGACCACCATGATTGCACAATCCACAACTCCATCATGAAATTTGCTATCTCTGCCACAATAACCTTTCTCAAGTTCCCTTCACTCACACAAACACCTCTCTCTTTCTCTCCATCCTCAACATTCTTGTACCTTCGTTGGTGGCCAAATGCTGGCTGGCCCTCCAGTGGCTCTACCACCACGTCCTCCCTTCCTATCCTCGCTTAAGAATTTCTTTAATCTTTGTTGCAAACGGCATCTTAGATACGATGCTGGTTTACTCGCCTTTCCTTCTTTATTCATTTCACCTCCCTTACCTCTCTCTCAACAAAACCTAATCATCAATGATGGCCCGCCCATGATCTTCTTGATGCGAGCAAAGGGGAAATCATTGTTATTGAAATGGTTAACTTGCCCGATTTCTTGGCACTGGTAGGACTAAAACATTTGAAGCTACTACTATTGGAGTAGGTGGGTGGGAAGAGGATTATGCTTGCTGGTTGTTCTCCATTAGGTTTAGGGATTTCCAAATTTTGAAAAATTGAAAATTTTTCGTTGGGATGATTGTAACGAAAATAGATGGAATGGTGTTGATCATATGTGGGAGATGCGCTTTTGGCTTTCCCAGTTGGAGGAGTTGGAGATGAGTCAAGGGTTGGTTGTTTCTTCAACAACAGCTTCATTTATTTGTTTCAAGTTTTTTTTTTTCGCTACGGGGCTTCAATAGACCTGGCAACGGGTCGTGTTAGAGCGGTTTCATATCGTTTCGTATTCGTGTCGTGTTAAATTATGTTAATCCAAATCCGACCCATTAACTTATTGGGTCTAAATCTATAAACCCAAACCCGACTGTTAATTTAACGTGTTACTCGAATCCAACCCATTTAACCCATTTTTTTAATTTTCAAGTTAGATAATAATATATGTAACATAATTTGTATAAATTCTAAACAAATAATACAATCAATAGTTTATAAATTTAAAATTTAACAAATATTTTGAAATCTATCGAAATATCGAAATTTAATATAATACGAAAATATAAACAAAATTTTGTATCCCACATCATTTAAATATCCATCTAAAGTGTATTTAAGATAAATAATTGATAATGTTCAATTATTAAATGATTTCTGAAAATTAAATAGAACATTTTATAAGTTTCTCATTTATATTTCTCATCAAAATGTCATACTCATACATGCATAAGAAAAGATGATGTAATTGTATTAGAATAATTTTAATTAAGTTAAATATAGTAATAAATTAGTATTTGTTATATTTTTTTATGTATCATAAATAAACTTACTATATTATCCTTAATATTAACGGGTTAAACGGGTTAAACGGGTTTTTATAGTATAAACCCAAACAAGGTCCGATATCAAACGGGTTTTATCGTGTTAACCCATTAATGACCCAATCCGATAATATTATATCCAAAACACGTTTTTATCGAATGGGTTCGTGTTGTGTTAACGGGTCGTATAGAATTTGTCAGGCCTAGGCTTCAATGATGTTTGCTACGGGGCTTGACGATGAATGTCTTGGGTTGGTGTGCATGTGGGTTATGGGTGTGAGAGCATTGTTTAAACTTGAAACAATTAAATTAAAATTTAAATGTAAAGAAATATAAGGTTTAATTGATGAGAAAAAAAATGGATGGTCTTTTGTTCATTTAGAAAGAGATAAAGAGATTTACTAGTTTACCCTTCAAGTCATTCAACTTAACAAAATTGAGGTAATGGCGGCGAGGTCATTTAATGCTAATTCTGAAACATGGGAGATAAAACTCAAATCAGACCTTACCTCAAGGCCATAGACGAAATTTACCCTAAAAAATTACAAGCAAATTGTTTGAAAGAAATTGCGAGTTGATCATTATTTTCAATATGAAATTAAAATTCATTATTATTTTGAATATGAAATTGAAGTTTTAATCATTTCATTTTCCTTATATTAATGTATTATAAAAGAAAATATAAGAAATGTAATTGAAAGAAGTTTCAAATTGAATGAAGTCATTTGATATTTAAATTTTGATTAATGAATATGAAGAAGATATTTATTGAGTTTAATATAACTATTGAAATATTTTATATCAATTTTATTTTTGTATACAACTCATTTAAAAAATAAAGAAGAGATAGCATTGGATTTGGGAATGGCACCGAGGGCCCAGGCCCCTTAGGTCTCTTCCTAGGTTCACCTGTGTAAACATTAATCTTTAAGGGGTGATTATTTTTTTGTTTGAATCATAATAGGTTTGAATGATATGTTTATTTTGTTATTTTAATATCTGAATTGGTCTGAAAATTAATGGTTTTACACATATATCCCTATTTATATATATTATTTCCACTTGTGATTTTATTTCACATAATAGAAATATTTGTATACCAAAATTTATTATGAAATTAATATATTTAAATGTGTATAATTGGGTAAATAATTTTTTTTAGTAGAATTGGTATATAAATAAGCTAAATCACCATAAAGTAATTTTAAAAATATATAGAGAATCATAATTTATAATTAGAAATGAATAATAATCTTCCAAAAGTAAAATATTAAGTTATGTACAAATTAGTAATAAATGAATTTCATAAAGCTATTTAATAGAATTATATGAGTAATAAATGATTTAGATATTTGCATTCAGATAAAGATATAATTTTTAGCTTTTTTAATTCAGACGAAAATGTCTTATATTAAGTCTTAAATAAAAAAAACAAACATCATAAAAAGATCTGAAGGTTGAGAATAAATTAAATTCAAATTTCAAATCAAAAATCAATTAGTCCCTTACTTATTATAAATATAATCCTAGTTGAACACAACTTAAGCATTATAGAAAATTAGAAAAACAAAATCCTACTTTAATATGAACTTTAACGTCTAATCTAATTCTTAAGCTTTAGTTAAATTTACAACATTTCTTATTTGTAGTTATCCAACTGCATTTGGTAGCTTGGAGTGCATTGTTACGAGATATCATGACCATCATAAAAGGAAGAATATCATTAAGCTAGGAAAATCTTCGAATTGGGTTCGACAGCTAAGTTTATCCCCCTTTTTTGTCTAGTTCAATCGTTATTTCATGGTTTAGAAAATTTTAATTAGGGATGACAATTTAGGTCATTACACGCGAATTCGACACGAAAATTTAAAGGTTTGAGTTTACCTTAATTATATTCGTGTCGAAATTTTTAACCTGCGAAATAATTGTATCGGGTTCGTGTTGAATACCTTCAACCTGCGAATATGATTATGACAAAACCCGTTTATGACATGAACATATTTATGACACAAATCCGTTTATAACACGATTAACACGAATACGATATAAAACACTTTTAACACAATAACACGATTACGAGACGAATGCAAAATAATTTTAAATTTTAAATTATTAAACTTAACATTTCTAATTTTTGACATTTTGGTCCTTGATAGTTTAGACATCTTAAAGCCTAAGAATGAAATTTTAAAATCAAAGAAATTTTAAACTTAGGACGGTCTTTTAACAAAAATTAAAATCACAAATTCACAAAAAATTCAATCAAAATTATAGAAAACCTAATCTGCTCTCCATCACAATTGCATCGCAGACTTCTCCTCTTCACCTGGCTGACCGCTCACCACCGCCAGCCTTTTCCTCACGTCACGGCTTCACCAACTTAGCTCCTCCTCTCTCGTCACGCTATAACCGCAGGCCGGTCCAGCCGCCTGGCCCTCCTTTTCACCTCATGCAGCTGCCTTTCATCCCGATTTTCTCTCTCTGCCTCTCTCTCTCTCTCTCTCTCTCTCTTTCCCCCTGTCTAGCTTTAGCTTTCTCGAAGGTGAGAATCGTGCAGTTCCTTATTTTTTTATTGGCTTTCTTTTCAAAAATTTTGTCTTAAATTTGATAGATTGGAGCTAAGAATCTGAGTCAGATCCGTTGAAAAATTTTGGCAAAGAAATATATATTATTTAACTCAAATCAAATCCGAACAAAGAGATAAAAAAGCAACTCATTCACCGTGCTTTTGTTCACAGTGTGGGACCCGAAGACTTTTTTCTTTCTTTATCCTTTATTGGATTGTATATAACTCTAGCTTAGCTATATGTGCTAGAATAGAAGCTTCTTCGTTTACATAATAATAATGTAAACTAATTTTGATATAGAGGAATAATTTATGAGATAATATCATAAATCACCTTTGAAGTTTAGCTAATTATCATGTGGAAAACTTTTTATGTAAATATATCAGCACCATCTTTAACGTTTGCGTTTAAGCTTCATTCAGGTCCACCCAACAGATTCCGTTAGATTTTAAATTAATGTTTTGGGGTATTTTAGTAAAATTACATAATTTCATATGGGATAATATCATAAATCACCCTTGAAGTTCAGTTAACTATCATGTGGAAAGCTTCTTATGTAAATATATCAGCGCGGTCCCTAACGTTTGCGTTTACGCTTCATCCAGGTCCAGCCAACAAATTCTGCTAGCTTTCAAATTAACATTTTAGGGTATTTTAGTAAAATGACATAATTTCATATCAGTAAATGTAAAACTAACCCTTAAATTTTCTTTTCTAAAATATTCATTTCATATCACACAAGCATCACCATCCATAACCACCATAGCCACTATCACCACCATCAAATTCATTTAAATAAAAAAATATACGTCATAAGACTCCACCATGATAGCACCGAATTTTTCTCTACCATCAACACCCACCATCTCAACTCAATCACAAAGCTATTAAAAAAAAAAGAATCAAATATTTAAAATTAAATCCAGATTATTTCAACAATTATGTTAAAAAAAATTATGCAAAAACTCTAAAACCCAAAATTGGCATGCTTCTCTTTCTCCTCACTAACTTCTTTAAAAATTTTCTAAACCTAAGAAAACATTCACAGGCACTACGTATTGAAATGAAGCAACAAAAATACAGACAAAAAAATTCTCAAACTAAAATTTTATAAAGAACCAGTAGCCAGCCAAAGCTATGTTTGGAGATTAAGAGGTTGGGGTGAGACAGGTAGCTGTGGTGTGAAAAGGGATTGGATTTTCGGTTGCGAAAAAAAAAGAAAGAAGAAAGGATATAAAAGTAAGGGTAAAATGGTATTTTTTATTTTTTTCTCAGTTTCTACACAAACGGAATCTGTTGACTGGATTTGGATGAAACTTAAATGCAAACGTTAGGGACCACGCTGATATATTTACATAAGAGGCTTTCCGCATGATAATTGGCTAAACTTCAAGGGTGGTTAATGATATTATCCCATATGAATTATGTCATTTTACTAAAATACCCCAAAACGTTAATTTGAAAGTTAACGGAATCTATTGGCTGGACCTGGATGAAGCTTAAACGCAAACGTTAGGAACCACATTGATATATTTACATAAGAGGCTTTCCGTATGATAATTAGATAAACTTCAAGGGTGGTTTATGATATTATCCCGATAATTTATTGTTTATGTATGAGTGTTTAAATAGGTAAAACTCTGATCATCAAGTACTTATTAAAGTATTGATATGCATCGAATGGATAGCTTATAAGCTTTATTAAGTATATAAATAATGGTTTGACTATGATTTTTGAACTTCAAAGGGTTGCTATTGCTATAGGTTAAATTAAAAGAGGTGAAGAGAAATGAACATCTCAACGAATGTGCATGTGCATCTAAAATTAAGAAGAAGATATATATTGTTAAAAGCAAATTTATTTTTTTGTTTCTTAACATCAAGAGGAAAACAGTTCATGTTAAAGAAGCTTTTTGATATTTGAGTGTGGGAACACAATTAATTTGCTGGAACAAATAATTATTGTACATGAGTTTCTCATGCAAGCACTCTCTCTTGGATATAGTTACTTGAAACAAAGTCAAGTATATCTATGGAGTGGATCAATCTGTTTCATGTGTTGGACCACGTATACTTAAATTATTAAAGAGAATGGTTTTCATTCTCATTTTCATTTACCATTTTGAGTTATTTTAATCAAAAGTTAACTGACTTGACAATTCAACTTACATGGTTTTAGTAGAAAGGAAAAGTTACTCTGAATTCTAAATTAACTATCTCCAGTGATTTGAGTTGTTGCATTTCATGGTTTACATATCAATTTGTTAATTTGTAAATTACTTATAATTAATTTGTATTGTTTCCTTTCCAATTTATTTCCTCTACTGATTTTGTTTTTAATTTTATGCAGGTTTTAAGCAAAAAAATGGATTCTTTGTGAGCTAATTCAACAAAATGGAAACTGATTTGGCAAGTGATGATGACATATTTCAAATGGGTAGTGACATTGCAGTCACTACACAACAAGACATAAGTCAAAGTGGGAGACGCAAGAGAAAGTTAATGTGAAGTCTGTGGCTCAACTTGTGTAGTGCAGACAGAAAAGTGGTATAGGCGCGCAACTGGAGCTGCGTAGGCATGTTAAATTCGCATTAGACGCAGTATCAGACATGCGAAGACAGAAAGTTGGCACTCTCGCGCGGATCATTTGGTGCAAGAGCAGCGGATCATTTGGTGTAGGAGCGCGGATTATGGGTTTGCGGATTTTCTGGGTAGAGAGTTTGTGTAGGCGCGCGAGTAAGGTTGCGCAAGAGAGCGGGTTTATTTCCTAGTCTAAATAGGATTTCTTGTTACGTAAGTAATTGGCCTACAAGCCTTTGACTATAAATTAGGGACGTGTTTTTCAATGTAAAACTGTTATGAGAGAGCAGGAAAAGAGAGAAAAGAAAGAGGGTTAGAGTTTAGAGAAATTGGAAGCCTTCTTGGAGTGTGAGAAGCTTAATTTCTTTTAGTTGTCTTTGTAAACACTCTTGTATCTCTTTATTTTTACCATAGTGGATTGATCATTACTAGCAACTGGACGTAGGATCACGTATTGTGGTCTGAACCAGAATAATTCTTGTGTCAATAATTCTTGTGTCCTTGTGTTCTTGTTTTGTTTTATTTTTGCTTGGGTGTGGTTTGAATCTCCTAGTTTAATTTCGCATTAAGTCTCTTGTGAGTGTGTGTCCCTGATGCGTTCGAAACTAGCAAGTATACTAGTCGCACAAGTAATAAAGTGATGAGTGAGATATCGTTCCCACGAGGATTGATTCTAATTAAATTTGTTATTTTTCAGCAACAATAAACTAAATATGGGGGGTTTTGTTGAATGATTAATTAAACTGAATACGAAGGCAAATAAAGAATAACACAACACAATATTAAATGAATTGAAAATTTAATGAGAGACACTTGGTTAAGGGTTCTTTCTCTGCCACAAGATATGAATTTGTAAATTAACATAGAATTGTAATCCAATTACAGCATTGAAGTTATCAACCGTAGATAACAACAAGCTCTGTTATCCCAATCTTTCCTTACTTTGTTGTTAAATAAAACAAGCTCTTTTTTAATCTCTATCCATTAAACAACCTAGAACAAGCTCTCTAAGTTTAATTCAATAGAAGCATTACGATGAGAAAGATAGGTTGATCTAAGCAATAATCACACATGTTCGGATTTTTTAACCTAGGTTGTATTTTCCAATTGCAATCTCTGATCACAATTTTGCTACTAATGATTTGAAATTCATGACAATTAACGGATCAAGATTTCTAATCTAGCAATAGACAACAACAGATTATATTCAGTTGGCCATTCCAAATACAATCAGTAAGCAATCATGAGCATTAGATATGGGAGAATACAAGCAACTTCAATTAGAGAATTGGATAACAATTTCTTACACAATCAACTCACAAAATCCATATCAAGGGCTTTGAAATCACCCTCAACCATTTCAGATTTAGTTACACATATTCAATCAGAATAACAAATACAATACAGAGAAATTCCAGAATTGAAAAGGAAAGAAAGAACTTAGCAAATTCTTTGAAAATCTTCTTTGTAGATGAATCTTCTTGGAATTGTAGTTCCTCCTCTTTCAAAATCTTCTTTCTCCTTCAAGAACTCCAAGGGATGAGAGAAATCCAGAAATGCAGCCTCCTCCCACGTTTTCCCCTCTTCAAGTTATGAAAATAAAACCCTAAAATGTGTTTAAATACTCTGCTACAGTGACTTGCTACAGTGCCCCGTATTATACATGCTACAGTGACTTGTGGAATTATATTTCTATACATCTCACACTGTTTTGATTACAACTTTTGGTACACTGAATGGATTTATAAACCGTAAATTTCTCCATAAAATAGACTTCGAGAGCTTTCCAACGGTATATAACATGTCGTCGGGTTCATTGTATATCAATACAATTAAATCCGAGAAGATCACTGACTAGCAGAGGTGAAAATGAAGGGTTTTACTCCATTTTTGTGCAAGTTGCTCCAAAACTCCTACAAACATCAAAACCACACAAAAACATAAAAATACCAAGGAATATAGCAAAGAAACATGGACGAATTGATATAAAAGTAATACATAAATAGACACCTATCAAATTCCCCCACACTTAGACTTTGCTAGTCCTCGAGCAACTAAAATGATACGAAACAAAACTAAACCGAAACAGAATCAAAGAAAAATTAAAACACACAAATGCTTCAACTTGCAAATAGGCCTCAAAGATTGTACTTAATTATAACCCAAGGAAAACTTCAAAATAATGCACTTGATCAAGAATTTTATCTCAAAGATTAGTTTCGCTTCACTTCAATTCCTCAAGTGTGTGTGTGTAGAGCCATTCTCAACTAATCACTTGTAACCCGAATGAGTTTATGCATAAAAATGAATCATATTTAATATTGAAGATGTGTGTATAAATGAACTCCATAGGCCTACTTTTCAAGTCACTCTCAACTAATGTAGACATGCACAACACCAAGGATCAAGTAGAACTTTATTAAGCTTGTAATGTTTGGCTTGGGTGAAGGTATGATAAAGGATAATAATTTGGCTCAAATCACCCACAAACACATAAGCTTCATTTAATCCAGATTATGTAGAGCTCACCCCTATACTACAATTTTTTTTAATAATTCACACAGGTTACTCCTTACTCCCCCAACTTTTTAGAACACTCAATCTTCTTTTTTTTTTCTCTCTCTTCTTTTTTTTTTTTTTGCACAAAAGAAAAGAAAACTACACCCCCACACTTTTGTTGTTTCATTCTTTTTAAGAACACTTAAGGGTATAGATCTCTTATTCTTCTTCTTTTTTTCTCTTTTTTTTCTTCTTTTTGTTTTTTTTTTTGACACTTCCCCTCCCCCCACACTTAAACAACACATTGTCCTCAATGTTTAAGTACGTGGAAGATAAGTACAGATTTTTTTTCGTCTTTTTTTTTTTTTACAAACATAATAAAACTCACTTGCATTCCATGACACATCCCACCTCCTCTAACTTCCCAAAACCAGAACATAGCTCAGAATTTAATTGTGAATGATCTACATGCTCATAGGTAAGGGATAAACTGTTTGGAACAAATTCATTTGAGATTAGGAAATCTTTTAGTGAGTTAACACAGAAAAAGGCTTACAGAGGCTCAAAGGGGTAACTAGGGATCAATTTCAGTCAAGGTTGGCTATTAAGGCTCAAACGGTCCAAAGATGGCCTATATCATTTCTCCAATGTTGCACAGTCTAGGATTTCGCCTCGAGTGACCATCAAACAAGTTCTAGAATTCATTGAAATCTGGAGAAACACTTAAATTACATAAACTTTCTCTAAGTAAACAAATAACTCAGTGATAATGGCTCGGTGCTCAATTTTGTGCAAGGACTCAAAGGTAAAGCAAAAACTAATTAACATTTCAAGCACAAAGATCCATGCATCATTTATCATTTTCCAAGAGTTATTCTTAATTCAATCATTATCTTATCATCGACCCACAAAATGCAAGAAAACAGGTACGTGGCGTTGTTACACCTGAGTCAAGATTGTATATTTCAACAATCCTTAGGACCAGTAGCCCGCAGACTTAAGGTTTCCAGCTTATATACCTTTATTATGAAGAACAAAACAAGAAACAAGACACTTCAAACAACATAAAATAAACAAACTACGGATTTATTTAGAGAGATGCGTTTCAAGAGTTAAGGAAACCCCATATTCTGCCATTATCAGGTTTTTCCATAATGTTTATTTTTTTTTTTCGAATCGAAACTGATATAGACAAAAACACACAACAACTCTAAATTACACAAAACTAAACTTACTCATAAAATAACAAAGTCCAACAAGCTAGCAAACAAAAACAAGTCAGTTAGAATGGGTCTAAAAAGTTTAGAAGTTAACCTCCTTATTCAGCCATTATGGATTGAAGAGATCCAGAATGCGTTTCAAGAGGAATTAAACTTTTTAAGCCACCACTCTAAAAGCCATGATTAAAAAATATTACCTGGGGCGAAAGAAATAACCTGAAAAAAACTCAAAAGAAATGACATGAAAAATCTCAAATAAACACACTAAAAAGAAAGTAAACAAAATCGAAGCAAACCAATAGATAGAGATTACAGATGGAGCGTTAAATCCAGTCTACGCCTTTTATTGCCTTCTTCAAACCAATCTATCCGAGCCGTTGTTGGATCAGGCGAATAGACGAATTCTTATAGTTTATCAATTAA